>JANWGL010001249.1:23285-52889 GCA_025200755.1 Ceratobasidium sp. C01
GCTTCGCGTGACTATCCCTGACAGCTATATGACCCACCAAGCACAGTTATTCTACACGAGGGCGTGTTCAGTCAAATAGATTGGCCAAGCGAGAGTCTGTGAAAAACTTACGCGAAGGGTGATGGTGTGAGAGGCCTCGACCGAGACCGAGGCTAAAGCCAAAGCAGCCACCGCAAGAGTTGCACGGGAGAAGAACATTTTCGAGTTGTTGAATGTGCGAGAAGATGAGTAGGATGCTGCATGACAGAGGCTTACCCTCAGCCTCTTTTATACCTTTTTGACGCCGAGTATCAGAATAAGTTCAGCTTCATTAGTTGAGTATATGCGCCAACGGTCGCCACCGAGATCACCGCCGCCTGTCAAGCGCACTCTCACAGCCAAGGTAGGAGCTAAGAAAAGAAATTACCCTTGGGATACGGGCGGATTCCTACGGCCCATCAAAAGATCAGAGTATCGAAGCTGGCCGTATAAGGCTCGCATGCCGGACGAAGCCCGGTGACGACCGATGGACTTCGCTAACGCTCGCGAACCTCGCTTAAGTGCTCTGGCGAGGCTCAAATGTACCTGACGCCGGAAGAAGGTTGATAGCAGAGGTACGGAATATCTTAATCGATATTACGAAGTATGATTGAATTTAACCTAGAATAAGATGGGAATAGGAATGGAATAATATTATCCATGAGAGGTATCGTGAGGAAGCGCATTACGATCGTGTCCGTACATAAAAAAATCAGCCGGTGGACTACAGTTCCATGACAGTGCAAAGCTAAAATAGGAGGGACATAAGAGAGCCAAGAGATCAATCGTCCCTAGACGCAGTTGGCGTGTGGCCATTACTAGTTGGGCGTGAGATGGCGGAGGAATTACGTGGTACAATCGTGGTCAAGTTCACAGACGAACCGTTCCGAGAGAGTGAATAGATGGGCGTGTGAAGAGAGCTACTCGTAGCCTCCATGACTGTTCCACTTGGCATTAAACCGGGGCTGCCCGGCGACGGCGCCGAACTACGTGCCGCGCTCAGCGTATTAACGTTCAGATAGTAGGGTCTAGCAGTGGATGCGGTAATAGGTGATGAAGCCCCATGGCTGTTCTCGTATTGAGGCGCAGGCGAAAAGCTTGATGGCATTTTGTTTTGGAAGGGAGAGGCTGAACGCTGAATAGGAGCGGCAATTTCTCGCAGCGAGGCGCGCAGCATTGAAGTGAGTTTCGAAGTCTGCGCTTGGCCGTTGTGGAAAGACGGTGTGCCGGGCCGGGAAATCATGGGGCTAGCGGGCATTCCTCCCTCCATGGCGTATTCCATTCGATCGGTTTGTTCGGTGGGATACAAGATACGCCTCCAGCGCCTCACAAATGCTCGCAACCGAGTGCGCATGCGCCAAAGCATAAACACCCACAACACAAGCATTGTCATATAAAACGCAAATGCGATGGGTGAAAAGCCGAGCGAATGACGAGTGAACCCCTGAGGAAGTCGATGGGAAATACTATCCTCCAGCGCATCGAAGTCCCAAAAACCAGGCTTTACAGGTGGGGCGTCGGGGACGGGTTGCATAGGATCACCGATTGGGATCGCTTGTTGCGACGCAGCTGGGATGTCTTTGCACGCTTCAACCACCATCTTTCCAAGTGTCCAAGAAATTGCGGTGTCGTTGACCGAGTCCATGCTCTGGAATGTTGGCGAGGGCGTTTTCCTAACCGACGCGCCGTTTTGTCCTAGTCCTTTGTCATCTGCCATGGCGCCCATTGCCGCTGCGGAGCCTCCTTGCGCGGTAGAATTACCGTTGGGATCAACAATCCGAGGGATGCCGATACCTTCATGAAGGACGTTGACGATCCAAGCAGCCTTGAAACATTGAGTTTCGAGGCGCTTCAACTCAACTTGTCGGCCCCATTGCCCAACATCGACAACCGCGCCATTTTTTTCCGTTTGGCCATCGCCACCTAGGCCTTCCTTCCCGAATTCCGCCTTGGTACGGTCATGGGCTGCTACGATGTCGTCCCAATTTCGTCGGCAAAACGCGCTCGCTGCGCGTTCGTATTGGACAAAGTCATACGCGCCGCCCAGTCCAAAGACATTTTCCGAGGAATACCAGTATTCGGAGACGCCGATAAAACGAGAGGAGGAAAAATCAATGGGAGGAGCGGCTACTCCGTTGAAAAGGCAAGTTCGCGAGTCTGGACACGGAGCGTTTTTGTTCAGCAGCGGGGCAGTAGCAGCAAGGCATTTTGTAAACGAGCCCGTCCCAAGCAGGGTGCGCGAAGTAGCTCCTGAGGTTGGGTCAAGGTGCGTTTCTCGGCGGGTTAGATTCGCGGGGAGGCAAGGATCGGGGATAGGAGGTAATTCGGTGGCCCCAGTGCTCCCGGGAACGGGCGTCACTCCAGTACTCGAAGAATCTAGGATGGTTTTTTCGACGTATCGCTCTCGCGCTTGGTTGGTTCCGTAGCCTAGCCAAGTCGTGACAAAGACTCTGTGTCGAATTTCGTCTCCCCCTAATAGCCTTAAGCGAACGTCAACCAGAGAGTCTTGGTTTTCAGGTAGTTGTTGTTGCTTGTGCGAGGGCTCGTAGGCAATCTGTGTGGATGCACCGCCCATGTCTAAGAACCCGTAGGTTGAGCCATCTAGTTGGGGAGATTCAGCCGCTTTGGATTTTGAGTGAACGTCAAACCCGTCCATGAGATAGTTGATTGCGAGCCACCCGAAAAGTCCCTCTTCCTCCCCTGATATGATTCGGACACTCGAGCCACAACCGTGACCGACGCCAAGTCCAGCTTTTTGGTTTATGTTGCCAATCTACAAGCTATCAGGAGGGATATCACCGCCTAATAGAATGTCAATTCACCTTGAAGTTAGAGTGAAAGCGTAGGAAATCGCAGGCGGCTCCGAGTACGTCACGTTGTTGGGTCGGGTGAAGCAGTCGCATCCCAGCGGTTGCAAGCAAAAAGATAGGGGTTTGAGTATGAAGCGATGGAGGAATGTGTACTAGTGCATGAGCCAATAACGGACGTAGGTAGGCTGCCACTCCGGACGGCTTGTCGCCGAATGTTGATAAGCCTAGGAGAACGGTCAAACTGAGTTAAGTACATAAATGAACAAAAGAAAAGTATCATACCAGGTTCTACTTTCTTCACCCAGTCAGCACTATCTATCGTACCCTTTTCTACCTTGGGCAGCTTGTCATGAACAGCGCTTCCTGCAAACACGCGTGACTTGGATTCAGTAATGGCGGAGAAAAGACCAACCATATAATGCTCGCACAGTACGAGGATCTTTCCAGCTGTATATTTGAAGACGAGACCCGGAAGACCCAGCATCAATCACAATGCCAAAGCGGCGTGACGCGAGCCATGCGTCAGAGGAAGTCGGTGGAGGCATGCGCGATAGTAAGACGTAAAATAGACGGGAATTCTAAAACGAGATCCGAGACACCAAAGAAAACTCTCGTAAAATATAATTTAACGCGCGCAATAACATCCAACTAGTAAATTAGATTGTTTTGCAGATGTAAACGTGGCAGAGTTAGAATCACTAGTTTCGAGTCAGCTGAAAGGGAGTCGGAAGTTCCAAGTTTTACAGAGGTCGCCGTCGGGAAATGAGTGTCGTTCCTGGACAGCGATAGGTGTTAGATAGGGCAGAAGATCGTTCAGGCGCGCATTGTGTGCAGCTTCACCGCCATTAAGCTTTGTCATCTGCATCGCCACACACAGCCACTTGACAACTCCCATCTTCTTTGTCCTCCTTGGTCAATTAAATGTCAAAATTTGCCCCTGTTCCGTCCCATCCGGCGAACCCGGGTCAGAAGACGCACCCCCTGAATGTAGACTTCAACTTACTATTGGCTCTTGCTTATTTGGATCTCGGGCACGACCATCTAGGTGTGCTTTTTAGACGCTCAATGCGATGTTCCGACGGTACTCAGGCACCTACGTCGCTCGAACTCGTTCAACACGCTACGCATGATCATCTGATAAGACTTTAGGATTTCTTTAAGTACCCCAGTGTGCTTGAATCTCTCCTCAGCAAGAGTCTATCTGAAACAACAACCATGGACTTCCTTAAAGCTAGACTTCGTGATGCTGCAGCGTGAGTACTGCTATAGATTCCCAGGATTTGCATTACACTCACTTCGTTTATATTCAGGGAATATGCAGAAGAGATGGGAGTCCCTCGTGCGGTGTTCAACCACGTATTTCCCCTCGACGACGAAAATGGCAACGAGTATGATCCCCCTACCCCTCCTGACGAGTTGCATCGCCCCGACGACCAACAGCAACACTACGGACCCACTATTGTTGACGAATACGGCGAGCAGAAGCAGCCTCTGCACTATCGCCTATCGCAATGCACAGGCAAACGCAAGGCTCTCCTAGTAGGCTGCAACTACCCGGGGGGCTCTGCGCCGCTGAATGGGTGTATCAACGATGTATTCAATATCAAACGCTTTTTGATCGGTATGTTGCCACTGAATCTTGTCAGATCATTATACCGACCGCTCGTCAGATCATTTTGGCTACGAGGAAGAGAATATTCGGGTCTTGACAGATAGCGAGAGTTCCAATGGAGAGATTGGGGAGGCAGCATCCACTCGTGAGAATATAGTAAGATACTTAGTTGTGCAATTCTATCATGAGTTCACTGTGCGTTGACAGATCCGATACATTGACTGGCTGGTGTCAGACGCAGAAACCGACGATTCCTTGTTCTTCCACTGTAAGCCAAGCCTCTCCTAGCCCTTTCAATTCGCCTTGACCTCAACATTTTTATCTTAGATTCTGGGCATGGCAGGTGCGCTTTATTCTTTACTGCCCATTAATAGGATTGCCTGATTATCGGATCACAGTAACCAGCGAGATCTAGAAGGAGACGAATACGACGGCATGGATGAATGTTAGCTTGCAGTCACTTACGGTCCTGCTGCTGTAACTGAAACTTTTCATCCTAGCAATCTGTCCTACTGACTACGAAACAGCTGGGATGCTCGTGGATGATGTATGCCTTTTTATTACGACGATTCATTTACCAAGCTTACGCGCTACTTCTAGGAATTACACGATCTACTCGTTAAACCCTTGCCGGAAGGCGCGGGTCTTACGGCTCTTTTCGACTCGTGTCACAGCGGCTCGGTGCTAGGTAGACAAGTCTTGCGCAACTGTGCAGTGAGATTATCTAACACGCGGTCTCTGGTTTACAGATTTGCCTTGGACTGTGAGTTTCATCGAATTCAACTGCGCACCACACCTATACCAATAGCATTTGTAGTATGAGACTACCGGTGCGATCAAGGAGCCAGACGACTTACAGGGTGAAGCGGAGGATGAAGCAGTCGCTATTGATGCTCACCAGAAACGGTTCAAGTGGTCTCCCGCCGATGTGGTGCGTACCATATTCCTAATAATCTTCGCCGCAAACTGACCATCCCCTAATCCAGGTGTCTTTGTCCGGGTATGGTTCGTTTCCAGGGCAGAATTGTTGCATATAATGACTTTGTTTTGGTGTAGATGCCGAGATAGTCAGACGAGTGCTGACGCCCAGTTCGGCGGGTTACCGAGCGGGGCACTGTCGTACGCATTTATTCGAGCTTTTGGTGAGTCGTTATTGTACGCGTAGGTGATGCGTAGTAACTGGTTTGGCTGCTGCTACCATAGCCAAATTTCCTGAGATGTCGTACGCTCAGCTACTGAAAGCGATCCTGGCCGAACTCCATGGGAAGTTTGACCAGAAGCCTCAGGTATGCCCAACTTGCCGTTTATGAGGGCCCGCGCTTATATAGCTACACCATAGCTTTCTTCTTCTCACCCAATCGATATGGACCTACAATTCGTCCAATGATTTCACGAAATTATCCAAATACTTGAGACTATACTTGTCACTGTAAAGCGCATCAATTCAATATAAAATGAAAGTCTTACATCAATCTTGATTCTCTAAAAACCCTACTCCACCTGACCGAACCTTAGTCAAGAAATTGTCATACCACTTCCGAATGGTACCCAACGGCACGACTGAGTTGGGGTTCATACTCCTGGGATCCGGGACGAATGAGGATAAGTACGTGAACATGTGTTTCACGATCTTCTCAGCTAATACAGCTGGATCGCTCAGTCCCCCTCCAGCTCCTGCTTTGACGACTCTGTTGTCAGTTGGATGTGAAGAGGAGTTTGCGCTGATTTGAGCTTCGACAGATTGGATAGGCTCGACCGCGATTCCAAGGATGGCTGTCACGTCGGAGCCGGGATTTGGATTGTCGACAGCGGCCGCGGAGGAGATCGTTGAGTGGGATTGATGTTGGGCGGGGGAGTAGGCGCCGCGGAGACGGAAGACAGCTGAGGGCTTTTCATTCGATAGCCTAAACGGAAGCGTCAGAGTGCTACTTAGTATTCGATTCGCGAAGCTGGGGTTGTTTTCTTTGTGGGGGTGCGGGGGGCAGGGGGCACACAAGGAATGAAGCATTTGTGGACGTACATTCCTAATAGCTGGAAACCTTTTCCAGGCCAATGAAAATGGACCGTCCCAGCGTACCCCGGAGGGAACGGTACTGATCACAAGTATCAATAAATCGGGAGGCAGTTACGATGCGTTCTGACTACGTACCAGCCCCCAACATGAACACACATATATGGTTCACATTTGAAGCCGCCTCTATCGTAAATGCGACATGAGTTTCATCAACTTGCTGAAATTCTGTCTGCCTGGATTCTCAAGGGTAAAACAACTTTTAGTGAGATTATAATCATGTCGAATTGAAAGGGATAGGTGAGCGTACAGTAATCGACCAGCTACGCAGATCCCAAACATATTCCTTTACCACCAAGTGAGATCGTACTAGTAGACTGTCGGGTTAGAGATTTTGTAAACTCTGTCGACAAATCGTTGGGTTTCGAAACGGAGGATGACGTCAAATGCTGAGGGAGAGCTTTGTTTATAACCTTTACATTTGGTGAACCAAATAACCTCAATCATTGCACAACTATTCATTTCACTATTCCATAAAACGAAGTGATAAGAACTAACAAACTACACAATGCGTTGATACCGTAAGTAGGAACAAAAGGTCTCAGGAATTTATAGAGGTCGGCGCCTTGGATGCGGTCATACGAGCCTTAAACACAGTGACATCATCTACGCGCGTGGCTCCCTGCGGGAAACCAGGGTCGATAGTTGTTCCCTCGACAGGATACTGGGCAGCAATCTCCGGAATCTGTGCAAGGATAGATACGGACGATTCGTGGGACTCCAACTGCTTCGTCCAGAATGTGAGGACAGCTTCAAGGGGCGGTTGTGCTGCGCTAAGCTGACGATATTGCTCCTCTTCGACTGGGACATTTTCCTGCTTGAGAACCTTTAGTAAAGCCTCTGAGGCCTCGACCGAGAACTTGGTAGGGGGCTTTCGTTGCGAAGTAATGTGAACCGATAGCTTCCTACGGGATGGAGAGGAGTGGTGGATGAAATTGGCGTAGAAAGTGATCATATCTTGGAGTTTGAGCCGCCTAATGTTCGCGGCGTCGACCTCCCCTGTCATCAAATGGTGAGCTCTGACATTATATAGAGCATTGTGTGTTGGAACTCACGACGAAGGAAATCTTCATATCCAGATTCAATATGGGCCCAGAACCGGGACGCCTCCTCCCCGAGATTCTTCAATCTCTCAAGTCTCTTGTTGGCATATGCGTCTCGTTGGCGCTCGAACTCCGACTCGGGCATATCAGACAATGTTTCACGGAACAGGTCCAAGAAGCTCTCGACGCGCGATTCGAGGTAATAGGGCTTACGCTCGCTCTGAACTACGATTCTCCACCCAGCCGAGCCGGCAGATAACCAGACGCCAGAGGTGACAATATATCCAAGTTGCTCTTTCGTGCGAAGCTGGTTGAAAGATGGTTCTGAGACCATTTGGCCGAAAAGCGACAGGACTGCTCGTAGTTGTGGGTCGCTGGAATCGCCGACTTCTACATAATAGTTGATGCTGGAATTCAGGTCATTCACATTTGGGACGAGATCCTCCCATATGTAGTTGCAGGCTATAGAACGGTCAGGGAGTTGCATCGCGTGTAACGAGAAACTGACCAGGAGGCAAAAGCAAGGAGCGAGGCAAAGTTCGTTCTGCAGCAGATATTGGGCGAGCGCCTAGGATGGTTTCTGCCGAGTCGCTGATTTCCAAGGCTTCCTATAGTTGAGTTGGGTTAAGCGCAAGGGCAAATTGGGTAGGGTAACCCTTACCTCTGAGGTAACATTGCCATGCAAAAACATTGTAATGTGAGTACGCGAAAGGATTTCTCGAGCATGTTGCTGAATATCATCCACGGTAACGTCTGCTTTGCGATAGCTACTGAGTGGCGAGTCAAGAGGTAGAGTGGTGATACTTACAGTCGAGCTCTACGAGCTTCTCTTTTGGCGTCCACGATGTCTCCCGCAGGAAATATGCGGCATAATAATCGGCGAGATTGTATGGTTGATCCAAATAAAAGTTCTCTATCTCTTGCCGAAGCTTTTGGTAAACAGTCGGGTTAGCGCTTCATGACTCGGCTGATACAGGGTTGAGCACGCGCCTGTTCCGCGACGACGGTAAGTCGATCTTGTGTGATAACAATACTCTTGACCTTTTCTAACACGTGTTGGAGTAATACTGGTAGCTTGTCGTTATAACCCTCCGAGACGATAACGATGGAGCCCCCATCGCACATAATAGAGTATTTCATCCCCGCGAGTTCCGCATCGTAGGTAAATTCAGTTAGGGTATCTTTGACTAAGTCGGTGAAGAGTCTAGAATCAAATTAGTCAGGGGTAAAATGAATCATAGCATCACTGACCTAGACAGCAGGCTACGCCTTGGAGTAGCATTGCAGAGAGGATTCAGCAAGCGCAGGATTACACGTGCCTTGGGCACCCAGAATTGATCGTCCTTCTTGTGCCAGACAACAGATGACGGTGTGTCGCGCAACTTTACAGGTTTCTTCGTTGGCTATTAGAGATTTTTAGCGGAGACGGCCGCATATATGAGCCAAGGCTTACGAACCTCATTGCCCTGTAGTTTAACGACATCGAAGTTCTTGGGTATAAACTCGTTAGGTTTAGGGATGTACAAGTCGCGGAGATCCTCCACGTTTTGAGCCTAAATTCGATGGTATGATTTAGTGATTCATGATTATTGGGGGTACCACGAACCTGCCTGACGAGGTCTGTAGGAAGCTTCTCGGTCCAGTACTCAGCGCCATACCATTTCTCCTTTGCCCAATCACCCTGAGGTTCAGGAAGCCCGTCTTTTGCCATGAGCATAACACGACCCTTCTCGACTGATAGAGTATCTAGGAGGTTCCGCACAGCAGGTTCGTCCCATTGCCACATTAGACTTTCAGCGCAAAGAGCTAGATCTCGCGGGTACGGGCCTGAGAGTCGCTCGGATAGGCTTGAAACGTATTTGTCCGCAGACCGTTTCTCGGCAAACCTGAATCTGCTCTCCGCGATCGATTTGCTCTCGTCGTAGATGTATGTTGGGAGAGACGAGGATCGGAGAAATTCGAGGTACCTGTAAACTGTCAAAAGAACTTCTTGGTAGTGATCTGAGAGCGGAATGATTAAAAGTTAGAGCCATGCTTCTTGGGAGTAACTCACCCATTCCGTCCTTGGTGAGAACAATTATGACTTTGAAGAAGCTAAATCCTCGGCCACCACCATGAATACCAGCTGACAGGTAGGAGATCCACCCCTTGTTCTTTAGATACGCGTGAATGGATCCTGGACCCTCATGGCCAAGTAAGTGTCCTAAGATCGTAGCCGGCTAGAGAAATGTCAGGTCTGGGAAGGTGCGCTCCGTTTGGAGAACAATGTACCTTGTTTAGATAGTTCGGGGGTTGCCATTCGCAGGACCAAGATATCTCCAAAGCGCGGAAATCCATGACAGTTTTTGCGTACACGATGATCTGTAGGCCGAGTCAAAATTGAGTTGTTGTATAGATGAGTATGGTACTAACCCCATTATGTTCTGCGCCACGAGGATCCTCCAGCATCAACGGTGTACGTCCGATGCCCCGATTTCTGATAGCTGAGAACTCTTTGACAACTGCCTGAGTCAGTTCGTCCAACGATTCTACAAAAGAAATCAATCATAGTATTACTTTGTTTAGTGCACAGCCGCACAGACCTTTCCCAAGCACCACCAGCTTCATCCTCTCGGATGAGTAGTGGGACTCCCACCATTCAACCAAGCGCCGTCTAGTTTCCCTTCCAGCAGCTCCCCCATCTTCCGAGTCGTCTTTCTCGGACTCGGAGGGGCTAGGAATTCGTGACTGTGTGTCTTGGGGAACGGACAACGATTTCGTCGGGTCCTGGACCGCCGGCTCTTGACGGACCTTGCGTGATATGGCAGTAAGGCTTTCGCGATTCCCTGAACCAAACTTCGTCCAAGGGTGGCCAGGTTTAGAAAGCGACTTGTTGAGCTGATGCAAGCGCCAGACGTCACTTTGCTGGTTCTTCTTGTTCTCGGAGTCAACAGCGTTGAGTTCTCGAGACGTGCAGGATTGACTAAAGAGTGGAGAATGAAAGAACGCGGCGAATCTCGTCAGGGCGCCAGAAAGACTTTTAGACGAAACGTCGAAGTAGTAGTTGGTGTTATGGGCCGAAGTAAATGCATTTGTATGGCCTCCGTTACTGTTGATGTACTGTTACAGGGGCAAACGATAAGAAAACGGACGGAAATTTTAACTAAGGACGGACCTCTGAGTAATCGTTGTCTCTAGGAAATTGGTCGGTGCCCTAGTCGAGGTGATCAGCACGACTCTCACAAGAACGAATAAAGCATACCATAAACAATAGATGTTCGCAGAAGTGCGCTAAGCCAGGGAGATCATCCTATACAAGCGAAACTCAGATCTAGCATAGATTCAATAAACCGTAAATTAACTCACGGGATCGTGGAGATGTCCGACTTCGACATCCATGCTCGCAGCACTTTTGTCGGCATTAACATCGTGAATTAGCAACGCCTCTAAGTCATTCTCTAACTTGATGTATCGATACTCTCGGTCATCAACCTCAGGCTTTATAATTTCCTTCTTGAGCACCGCATAACTCGCAAGGTTGTTAGAGGCTGGTATCGTGTTCCAATCCTTTAGATCGTGCTTCGGGAATGCGTCCTGGTGTAAAGAACGAAATATAGGCTTTGCCATTGTGGTAAATCGGTTTATCGAACGGGCGTTAGATATCGATGGTGGCCGCCGGGAGCAAAGCCACCTCCATGGAAAAGAGCGCTGCATGGGCCGCGATGAACAAATAGTATTGGACCAATTCTTCCCAGATAGGAAGGTTTTATTGCCAATTCAATTATAACCGCCGAGTAACTGACCCAAACAAACCCCATGTGCGCTTCTAACCACCACTACCACCAGACGATGAACAGAACTTTTCGTCCAGCATCTCGGTATGCTTCGACATTTACATCTCATAACAACCACCCGACATTTTATGAAAGCCAATACAATACTGAATACGGCTATGACCAAATGTATCCTGCACTTACTGCCCACCCTCAGTGTGGTGACCAATACGATGAACCCGGTAAAACAGCCAATGCTTATATACCTGACTTATGGCTCATATGATCTTTTACTTAGATTTCCTTTCTTCCCCTACACCCCTGCCCCGGCAGTTCAAGACTGCTAATCAACGCGCACCTATTGGCACGTCAACTCATATTAATCGTCGGGAACTGAACTACCCTAGTTCTCAAACTCGTGGGAGGTTCGAATCAAGTATTGGAAACGAATTCAACTCTTATTCGAACTCACAAACGCGCGAAATACGCGCGAATTACGACGCAAACGGGCTCTTCGAAGGGAAAGAAGGTATGTTTGGGTGCTGTGGTCCCAGAGACATCTACTTTAACGCATACATACCTATTATAGTTCCCTATACGGATGCCCAATTGTCTCAATATGATGACAGCGCGCAACTGTCAACGTACCAGCAGCCAAGGAAGCTAATACCAGTATCTAGATTGCGTAGGCTCTGAGACCTTCTTACAAAAGGCACCTAACACTGAATTCTCGAATTCCAACAGCCGACTGGTGCCGAGGGATGTTCAAGTTTGGGGTCTTTAACGCAATGCAATCGGAGTGTTTTCCTACGGTGCGTCCAATATTGTTCTAGAGGCTTCGTCGCTGATGACAAACATCGATAGGCAATGAACACAAGCTCCAACATGGTAGGTATTTTATACCCGATGTGATCGGCTGAATGACTTCAGCTCCAAAATAGGTTATCAGTGGTACGTCTCTATCCATTAGCACCCTTCGATCTTGAAACGCTCAGTTATATAAATCTAGCCCCGACTGGCGCGGGCAAAACCGTCCTCTTTGAGCTGGCGGTGATTCAACTACTACAGTCAGGTGCTGATGGACTGAATCACGCCAGCAAGTGTGTATACATGGCTCCGACCAAGGTGAGCTCGAAACTACTCCCTAGGAAGGCCTGGTTATATTTTGAGCGTAGGCTATATGCTCGGAGCGATCGAGAGACTGGACAGCTAAATTCGCACCCATTGGTGTGAAATGTAAGTTGAACTGAGGCTTGGCTGACCTCAGAATCCTAACCTGGCGGCTACAGGCTGTGAGCTCACGGGAGACACGATGAAATCTGGTAAAAGCGCCTGGCGAGAAGCGAAGGATTGCGCCATAATGTAAGTTATTGCTTATACTATGGTTCGTTCTAGCCCACCCATTGTCATAAACTAGCATTACGACGGTATGTATGCGCGAATTCGAAGCCAGGTTTTGCGTGCTTATCCGCCCCAGCCCGAAAAATGGGACTCCCTTACCCGAAATTGGTATGTGTTTATCTATCACCTTGGCGAGGCTACTGAACATAGTGACGCGATGTCATTGTAGGAATGATTCCAGTGGGTTCTTGCAACAAATAAAACTCTTCATGGTGGACGAGGTAGGAGCACTTTAGCTACATCATACTTGAGTTAAAGTAACAATCGAATAGGTCCATACTGTCGGCGAAACAACTAGAGGGAGTTGCTTGGAAGTTGTGGTATCGAGGATGATGCAACGGGGTAATAGCGTGCGATTTGTGCTACTTTCTGCAACGGCCCCAAACATCGAGGATATCAAGGACTGGCTATGTTCTTGCTCAAGCGGAGAATCAACCCATATGTTCAAAGTAAGTACGTTCACCTGTTATGAGATTATTCTCTGACTGTGTCTTAGTTTGGCGAAGAGTTTCGGCCGTGCAAACTTAAACGACATGTGTACGGATACATACGCCCTCAAGGATTTAACGAAGTAAGACTTAATCTCCTGCTGCCCTCCTGTCTGCACAAACCGCTGCCCCTATATTTAGTTTCAGTTCATGAAGACGTTAGATTATAAGCTGTTCTCAGTCATCCAAGAGCACTCATGCGGAAAACCCATACTAGTCTTCTGCCCTACGCGCAAAGGTACGCTTCGCAATAGCGAACCAGGAGGATTTAGCTTAAGCACGTCTCAGGAGTTATGTCTACCGCAGCTCAGCTAATGGAAGCATGTCAGACGACGATCGATGCAGGGGGGGTTCTGCCGTGGGACACACCTGGGGAGTGAGTCGATTGGGCAAGCATTTCACGCCAATTAACTAATAGGCCTATCAGCTTGAACGTCAATTTTTCCGATACTCAGCTAGAGCGTGCGTATGCTATACCACTTATAATTCGTTGTTTTGTATTTTCGCTAATTTGAAACCGTCGGGCAGCGTTGGCAAAGCTTGGACTAGGTGTTCATCATGCTGGCTTGAGCCTTGACGACCGACGAACAATTGAAGAATTGTTTACCCAGAGGAAATTGAGCATCGTTGTTGCTACTTCAGTGAGTCTTATTGGTTTCAGTGTTCTCATGTCTCATCGTCTCGCATTTAGACTTTGGCCGTTGGCGTCAATTTCCGTAAGTGGAATCAACCTACGCATGAATGTCACTTAAAGTTCACGATTGATTTAGCTGCTCATGCCGTAATCGTCAAAGGAGTGATGCAATGGGCGGGAAACGGATGGGCGGAGTACAGTAGCCAAGATATCATGCAAATGTTAGGCAGAGCAGTGAGTCCAAACCAGCTCACTCGCAGTAATATGTCGCTCACCGTGGCAAAGGGACGACCCCAATTCGGTCAGTGTCGCATCGCGAAAGTACAGCCCAACGGCTAAGTTGTATTTCAGATCGAGAAGGAGTTGGAATCATCATGTGTGAGAAAACTCTCGAAGCGAAGTACACCACTCTTGCAAGTGGGGGGTCCCATTTAGAGAGCACTTTGCATCACAATCTCACTGAGCATATCAACTCGGAGATTGGTTTAAGTGAGTAGAATTTGCACTCTTGAATAGCCCCACACCTCTGATACGTCAGATAGGTACCATTCAAAGCGTCGACACGGCGAAGCAGTGGCTACGAAAAACTTTCCTTTTTAGACGAATTCAAAAGAATCCCACTCATTATAATGTTGGCATTGACACATCGAACAAGGTGACATGGGAAGAATGTATGGACGCCTTGGTAGCTCGTTCGCTTACAATCCTACGCGATACGCAACTCGTGAAATCGGGAGATAGCGAGGATGAGCTTATTCTTACTGATTTCGGGGAGATCATGAGTGTAAGCGTTCTTCTTACTTGATTAGCTTACGATCTGACTAACCAACTTTCCCAGCGGGTGAGAATCTAATATGTTTGCTGAAACAAGTTTCTGAAGTCGCTTTAGTACTATATACGCCAGTCCACCGTATGTCGCTCGCCTTGTCGCGCATCGCCCCATTTAACCATTTCACACAGATGAAATCGTTTATCGAGACTGCGAGTACGAATGAAGCTTGTTTGCGTTCGGTGGTAAACCAAAGTATTTGTATTGTGGATTCTGCCGGCTAATAATTGACCGCAGCTTTTGACGCTGTCCGGGGCTGAAGAGTGAGTCGTTGCAAAAATGGCTGGTCAAGGTTCGTTTCAGACAATTAACTGCTTCTGTTAGATTCAAAGATATGCATATGAGAAGCGGAGAGCGGCAGGTGAAAGCGAACCCCCAGGTTGGCGCAGAGGACTCGGGACGCTGATTGCCGGCTTGCTCAACAGGTCTATAGCAAACTGAACGAGCACGAAAGCATACGTTTCCCGGTCAAAAAAGCAGAGACAACAACCGATAAGGTTTTTCTGTTGATTCAAGTGAGTTGACCAGATGATGTCTCTGGTATTACCTTCTTTACCTTAGCGTATTACAGGCGGTTCTCGGTGGAGTTCCTCTAATGTCCTCCGACTTCAAGAGCCCGAATTCCCAACCCCATATGGAGGCATTGAATGTGATGCGACACGCCCCCCGAATGATTGCCGGTAATACCCATTCACTTAGCACTCGTCTCCATATCAAGTGACATTGGCACCTTCAAGGATTGGTCGATACCGCTCTGGCAACCAAGAACGGGGGAGTGATCATCAACGCCATGAGCCTGTGAGTTTAATCTCTCACCGCGTGGTTCGTTCAACCATAGGTTTACGATTGCCAATCGGGAAATCCCGCATAATAGAATGCGAAGCCTCAACGGCAAGGCCTGGGAGGATCGACCTGTGGTCTTGAAACAGCTTGAAGGTATCGGCGAAAAATCGTGAGTTTGCCGATTCTATGACTAGCGATTAACATTTTCTAATTGAGGGATAGATTTAAGGCATGTCGCTATCTTGGTACCAGATCTGTGGCGCAAATAGACCTTGGAACTCCCCTAATAGGTACTTACCGAGAACGGGATCGCAACACTGAAATCCCTCTCGGTGCAGGACCCGGGTCGGATTGAGATGGTGAGATTAGTGCCCTCACTATGCAATAGTACATCTAAGCACCCCGTTAGCTATTAAACAGACGAGCGCCATTTGGATCAGACATTATTTCCAGCGTTCGCTCCCTGCCAACTTACTCGATCTCCGCTGAAAAAAGCTCGGCGAAGACAAACCACGCGGAGGGCACCATTGATGTTACCCTTTCCATTAGCGTTTCGGCCAAAATCGCTCTAAGCAAGCACACTCGGGCGTCAAAGAATTTCGATACCCGCGCCTCTAGCGTGCTCACTATCTCTTCCGATAACCAGCTCATTGATTTTAGGCGAATTAGGTTGGTTGACTTGGTTTCGGGTATTCTAGCCAGGTGCTAACTGCGACGGTTGGCAGCACCAAACGACTGCTCGACCCCACGGAGTTTTCGGTGACCGCCTCGCTAACTAAACCATCTCAGACTATTATCGTTGTTGTCGCCCCTGACAAGTTTGCCGGGATTACCGAGCGTTATGACTTCAAGCCCAACCTACCAGCTAGTGCATACCCAACTCTCAACACTAGGCCGCTGAAACAATCCGAGGTGTGTGACTATCCCTCGACATCAATAGCGTAGTTCTTAACTACCCGTTTTCGCTACCTTGTAACTTAGTATGCGGGCCAGGCAAATGCGGAGCTTAGAGACCACGCATACAGCGATGATATTCTCGACTTGACGAACCTCGACGAAGGTGATTGTCCATATAAGATTAATCATCTCTAGTAACATTCATCCGTTTTGGCAATTACTCTAACTTCTTCTCCTTCCCATTCAGGAGAATCCAGGAGTCTCACTCCCGATACCAAGATCGGGAAGAGTAAGGTCGCGCATGCCATATCTAAGCACCCTACTCACATCGACAAGCCGCGGCTGCCGAACGGAAATTATGCGTACGTGTCTTTCACTCGCGTCATACTCTTACTTCACGACCGCGAGGATAGGTGTCACCACAAGTGCAAGGACAAGGCAGCATGCAGGCACATATGGTACCATTCAGTCCGCTTTCTTCTTTTCTTCCGGTCTAAATTATTATTTATAGCTGCCGTGAGGGGTTGGCCAAACCTCCTTCGACTCCCAGACGGGCCAAACCAAAGGTAAGTTGTTTTTTCTACGATCTCAGGTGCTTGGAAGAAATGACGGTTGAATGCTGCGATCGCAGACGACAGAACCCATCCCTCAAGGATCTCCTTCTCAAAAGGCCAGAAATACGTCTGACAAACAGAGACACCAGCTCAACGACTTACATAGCAAGGTCAACGACGGGGCTAGTCGGATTAAAAATGGATCATTGACTCGGCCTCGGGATCCCCCTCCCGCACAAGAAGTCACTACCCAGTATATGGATACCCTCTTAAGCAGCCCCATCAAACCAACGACCTCAAAGCAAAACATGAAGTACCTGTTCACCTCGGACCAGGATCTCCCCGAGCCCTCCGCGCTGCTTGTGGGTAAGAAGGACTCGGTCAGCTCGGACTCGAACAGCTATGACGATTCGGAGATGGACCAGTGGGCCGCCAGTATTCCCTCGGAGATACTAGACATTGACGAGGATGAATCCATTTTCTTTCCCATCGCGGAGAACATTCAACACGCTGGACAACCTCCCAAGTCTGATGCTCCAAAGGGAACCAAGAGACAGCTCAATTTGGTTGAAGAACACGACCCATATCGACGAGACGCGAAACGCTCCAAGCCCTTGCCTGTGGAGACGGATGACTCTGTGATCGATTTGGACACACCTGTCCGCAAGAAGCCAACAGTTGAGGCACTGCCGACACCTCTTAGCGCATCTCCTCCGCAGCGGGAAGTGGTAAGTATGTTATTTCACTATCGGTTCACTCACAAACAGTTACTCGTCCAGCGGAAGCCGCTGTTCCGACCAACTTCATCTTCTATCCCACCGACTCCTGGACCCGTCGAGGAACGTGGGCTTTCTCCGGCCAAACAAGGAACGTCCCCACCTAGCAATGATTTGGAAAGGTTCTTAGACGACATCTTCGACGGAGTCACGATTGTGCCAACGGAGCAACCAAACCGAGTTGAAGCGACAAAATCCCCAGCCCCAAAACGTAGTTCGATAACCACAAGACCTATCCCACAGCAAGAATTCAAGGCACTTCCTGAAATTGTCGAACAGCAGTATCAGTTCGGCAAGGTGAGTTGAGTTGATAACAACATGTTGGATTTGTATCTAATAGAACCTGCAGTATAAACCAAAAGTAGTACAACAAGCAGAACAAGACGCAGACCCGATGGCAGAATTCAATGCTTGGCTTGACGAAAACGGCTTGTAATCTTTGTAGTTACAGGACAAATGACCTGTCTAATGTATTAATAATGGATGTCAGTACATCTGACTTTTAAAGAAATTGCCATAAAGATGTAAGAATGCGGCAGTCTCAGCCTCGCCTTAACGGTCCCCATCCACTCCCAAGTCCGGTAACAAGGTACTCGTCGGGAATCCTAAGACATCCACAATTTTCCCTAAACAACTGGGTGCGTTTACGGTTTACCAGAGTAATCATCTTCAACTGCATTCGATTGGGGTATAGAGAACAGAGAAACCAGCGTAGTTCAAAAGTACACGTACGAGTAATCGACCAATGGTATCAAAATTCTAGTGAAGTGTCGGTATGTCGGCCACCACCAGGTGATCTTGCGTCATAACGACTCAACCAGAGGGAGTCGCAGTCAGCATAGATTGTTTTTGTAGGGCCAGAAAAGATATTAGTCTTGACGCATTGTCTGGACCAGCGCACCCGTAGAGTTTAGGATAACCCGCAGGACGCTGGCAATTTGTGCGTCGTGTTTGTAATGAAGGAATCAAAAAATTCACAAGGGTTTATATGCCCCTTAGGGTTGGTCACGTGCAGCTCAATTTCCCACCCACTTTCTGGCTCTCGTCGAGACTTGAGACTTGGTTTACTTCTGGGTCGAATATGGCTTCGTCTGAGCCACCAAAAGTGCCTACTGTTAATGAAGCGATAAAAAATCCTTCGGGTGCTCTCTCTGCTCTGCGTTACACTGGGATACCTCCGTCATGGTTCCAAAAACGACCAAAACTCCCGTCCCGAAATTGGATGATATTTTGGACCTTGATAGGCTCCGTGACTTCAATGTACGTTTACGACCGCCGAACAGCCAAAAGGATCCGCCAGGAGTATGTCGAGAAGGTTCAATGGCGGGCGGAAGAAAAACTGGGTCCGATGGAGTGGCCCCGTAAAGTGCGAGTTTATGGGTGTCGCTGGCCCGGAGACGACGACCACGACAGGAGTATGAAGTATTTCCGGAGATATGTCAAGGTGCGTGCATGCACCCTCTTGTACATATTTTTGCGAAACATTCAACGAGGATTCAGCCTATTCTTGTTGCAGCTGCGATTGACTTCGAGATGGTCAACGGAAATAGGCACGGTGGCTTAGCACGGAGCATCGCAGATAAAATAAAGCTACAGCGTCGAGAAGCGCTACCTCAGGACCATCCTCTTCACTATGATAATCCCGCCTCTCTCGTTCCTCTCCCAGCCGCTCAGACTCCTGCCAAACAACGACAACGAGAACTCGAAGGCGGTATTATCATCGTCGGCAGGCATACTCTGAAAGAATACATGCACGGCCTCCGACTGGGATGGTCTGAGAGTCTCAGCGCTCCAGACCGCGAGGAAATCCTTGCACGTGCACTGGCATCAGACGGCACATTTGACGAGCCAGATCTCCCAGGAGAGATATCGAACATTCCGGAGGAGGCCCCAGAAGCCTCCACGTCAAATTCCACGACTCCAGCGGGCAAATCGCCACTGTTTTCAACAATCATCGCCCCTCCCAGGCCTTCTACCCCACATTCCTCGCAGCATCAACCACCGCCATCTCGTCCTATAGTGCCCGATATTCCCCCTCGAGAAATCCCCCCACAGCCTCCTCTACTCCTTCTTCCTTTTGAGAACTTGCTTGGGTTCCGTTACGTTCCACACATTATTGTCGATTTCTTCAACGAGCGAAAGCGGGTCAGGGCTGGGGCCGAGGCAGCATATATGCTAGTTGAAGCCCAAACACGCGACTTCCTCCCGCCTAGCTCAGAGGTCGAGGGCAAGGAACTACCAGACATCCTGTCCTTCGGGAGAGGGAAGGAGGAAGAGCTAGGCTCCCTTCCGACCGTGGGACCACAGGGCGGCGATCTGGACTTCGATCATTATGTCGAGGGCTATTACCGCAAGAGCTACAACAAGGTTCCGAAGGAGACTGCCGAGTCCCGAAAGAAATATTACGAATCTTTACCCGGGAAACTAGCCGTTGCTCGATCATTGGCACGGAACGAGCGCGAGCCAACGAAGGAAGAGCGAGATTACCCACCTCCAACAGAGGTTGAGTTGACAACGGAAAGGTTCAAAAAGGAGTTAAAGTGGTACGAGAACCTTGAGGGATGGAAACTCTTGAGGGCTGGGAGCGGCGTGGACTGGGATTCTCGGCTTGCAACTGCATTGAGAGTCTACGTCCCTCCTTCTAGTGCAGGATTTTCTTAGCAGTGCTGTGTCGCATACGGTTTTATTTGTCGTCCATTAATCACACTTCACACAGCCCGAATTTAGTATGCGCACAGAGTAAGACAAACTAGGACAGGTAGAAATTTTATTCACCTTCAAGCTAAGCAGAAACCAGAGACAGAAGCGCCTTTACTACGTCTCCCTTGTGTTCTCCCAGAACTTTCTTTGCCTGTGCCTCAGTTAGGTCCATCTCCGTTTGCTGGGGGCCGTAGTAGATGAGTATCTTTGCCCAAGTTATACGGGCCGAACTTACGACAAGTTTGATATCCGCTTTACTTAAGCCTGGGAAGTCGGCGACTTTTTTCTCGGGGATTTTGTCAAAGATTCCACTCGTCAGCGCGGCGTCCATTCGACTTTTCGAATAAGAGAGGCCGTCTTGGAACTGCCAAGCCAGAACATGCGCTTAGACCAGGTGGTAGGGGCTACATTTATGCTAGTCTGAACGTACGTTGATAATAACCTCAGCTTCTGGTCTAGGCGGCATCCTCGAGGTGGTTCAGAGTAGAAATGGATAAATCAAATAAATCCTCAACCCTGCAGGTATTCGCTCAGCGCTAGGGCATCAGCGAACAGCGATCAACACAGCTTTGCTGTGTCATCAGATGCATCGCTATGATTGGCCCGGACAGAATGTGTTATTCGTCTGGGAGCCCTCACGACTGAGGTGCACAAGAGACACCGCGCCATACATAGCATCTCGCCTAGCCACTAAGCTATATTGGTGCTTAACACTCGGTGGAGTCATCCTTACAATCACAATGTGGTTCAACTGAACGACAGCCGTGACATTCGTGAAGTCGTCAAATGTACGTACAGTGCCTTAGCGTATATAAAAGATTGGATGCCGCCGTCATTTTCTCCTTACCCCCCTTCGCATGCCTTGTAGATCACCAGAATCAATGGATACTCAAGAAACTCAAAAAACCCAATTGGATACTCAACGAAGCCAGTATGAGATTGAGGATACATCCCACCTCAATGCTCGACTACTCTCCGTATGTCAATCGCCTTTTTAGGACGACACGTACTGATCGTCGTTTGTATCCAGCGAAACCCATTATACGGACACATAGACCTGGTAAAAGGGATAACTACGTATGTCTATCATGAATATTGTGATAACCTATATTAAATCGCTGCTTAGATATACCGTCGGCCGTAAAGCGCGACTGAACAACATTGTGATGCCTCACGAATGGAAACGTATCAGTACGTGAACCCTTTTTTCCCGGAGAAGGCTCACTGTAATTACATTGCTAGGCGGCGAGCATTGCGTACTTGAGTGAGTAGAGCGACAATTATACTCTCAACTATGTGCAGATCATTCATCCCGCCAACAGATACCAAGAACACGCCTCTAAAGATGACCTTATACTTGGAACATCAGTAAGGCCATCCCTTTGACGCGTTCTTCTGAATTCTAGATGCTTTATAGGATCCCGATCCTATCATCTGGGTGAATGATCTGAGCCAATCCGGAACATACGTGCGTCTTCAAAAGTTCGGCTCTTTCAGCTCCCGTGTTGCTAACACTCCCGGCAACTTTAGATCAATGGCCAACGAGTGGGAGACAACAACCATATCCTGCATGTTGGTGAAGAGATATGTTTCGGAAAACCATCCCAGTCCGACCCAACAGAAAATCACAGTGAGCACCTTCACTGTTCTATTGAGCCCAGCAGAGTAATGACGCGAGTATAGGCTACATCTTCTGCAAGGTCGGCAGACCAACAGACCACCCACTACTTAAACGTTACGCGGTTCAAAGCATGTGAGTACTGCTTGGATGATGCTGTCGTTGTGATTCTTATGTTCTTGCTATTGCAAAGGCTTTCATCTGGGACCTTTGGTGTTGTTTACAAGTGCGTAGCCGTTTTGGTTGTTGTTTGCTACCCTAATAACTCCAATCGCAGAGTGCTAGACAAGGAGACGTCGACTTGGGTAATCTATCCAAATCATCCGTGCCATACAGTACTAATTAACACTACCATAGGCTGCACTTAAAGTTATCGTAACCGACCAGTAAGGAATAAGTTGACAAGTTTACCAAGTATCTAATTATCTCACTAGGAATCTTCATGACCCTCGTGCACTGGAGCGAGAAGGTATGCATGTTGGACTTTTGATTTCAGGGATCGTGATACTGAAAATGCGTTCAAAGTGACGATCCATAGTGACCTGAATCATGTAAGTACCTCATATTAACCAAGTCGCCTCGTTCAAATTTCTGACAAGCACCCCAGGAGAATATCATTAGACTGGTAAGGGGACACAAGAAGGGTGTTCTGGTTCGGCAAATTAATTCCTGGGTTCCAGTTTACGTACCGCGAAGAGGCTGGGCGACTCTGTAAGTACTTCCGTTGTGCTCGTCTCACCTGCCGCTGATCAGGCCACCATACAGTTTTGGTCATGGAGCTGGCTGAATACGGAGACCTTCAAGGTTATCTAAAGAACCATGGGCCATTGAGTGAGTAAAGCTCCTGTGGACCGATGTGCGTTGCTTGTTAACCATATATGCGCTGTGTTAGGCGAAGCCCGGACACGAGACATTGCTTGGCAAGTATACCAGGGCGTAGCTGTTTGTACTACCTTACTCTCATTTCAAGCTTACGAGCTAATCTCGGGTGTTCACCCTTAGTATACCCACTCGAGACGTGTAACCCACCGGGATCTAAAGGTAAGATAGGTATTTTGTGTCTTTTGGATGGAATTGATAACGTTATCTACCCGTCTCTAGCCTGAAGTGAGCTCCTATCCCTTGATTAACACATGCAGATAGAATACCTGAGGCTAATTCAACCTCTGACAGAATATCCTATTGACATCGATGGGTTCGGTCGTCCTTTTTGTTCATTTTCTTATGCTGACTGCCTTTCAGATCCTTTGACGGTCAAGATAGCGGACTTTGGTGAGTCATGGCATATATAATCTGACGGGCTTGAATATGACTAACGCTGATATCAGGTCTCGCGAAAGCGGTGGACGGCCAAACCTTCCTCAAGACATTCTGTGGCACACAAAAGTAAGTAAATCGTGCCCCACCCATATGCCGACGACCTTAACTTCACAAACTTCGTAGTTATGTGGCGCCTGAGATCCTGCAGGGAGCCCCTGGCTACGGCCAAATGGTAGACATTTATTCCCTCGGGGTTATCTTCCTGTTCTGCATGACTGGTCGTTGGGTGTTTGACGAGGAAGCTCTGATGATATTGCGGCAGAGCCAAGTGACCGAACACTGTAAGTTTTCCACAGGTAGTAGCTTACACGTCAACCAAACTGATAACATTGTTATTCGAATAGGCATTGATTTACTGCACAGGTCGGTTCAGCTAGAGCCACGGAATAGGATATCTGCAAAGGACGCGTTGCGTCATCCTTGGTTTTATTCATGAAAATAGCTATGAAGGTGCTTGCTTACAGGTTTCCTAAATTGTATTATCCTCGCTATCAAATGTATCTTTCTGCTCGTTCGGGGACAGTGGGTGATCCAACCAGAAGATATGGTAAATAATGGATTCATTCACATTGGTAGAAGAGCGATACGAAAACAGTTGACGAGCCACCAAAGGATAAACGCAGGATAATAGAACCGAGGAGAAAGCCACAAGAAGCGCACGAGCTAACACCGCCAAAGAGCATCTATTTGCGCTTTGTTCCGGCTTTGGCGGCAGGTGCAGGTGCCCGAGCGGGGGCCGCTGCTGGGGCTTTTGCGCGGCGGAAGAGCAGGACATGTGGCTCGGGAGCTGTTGCATTGTCAGTTTGTAAATAAACAGATAGGATAGACTCAGAAATCGTGACTGACCATGAACCTCGTAGTGTTCCCAACCTAAACTCTGCGTGATACCGATCCCTCGCCACTCAGTCTCGCTCAGAATCCGGAGTACGCCACTATCATCAGGCTCAAAGTAGTTTTTGGGGAGTAGTTTCAAGAAGGGCTTTGGCAGGATGACATGTCTGGTGGTTGGGGATGGTATGTGAGCTTTTTGCAAGGAGATCCCAACCAGCATAAAATAACATACCGGTATTCATAGTGATCGTCTGAGTATCGGTCCGAGTAATGAATTCTAGATGAAGTGAGTTGTTAAGCAAAGATACAGAGGTCCATGAGAGAGTGCGGATCCCACCTGTCGATATATTCTTCCCATTTTTGATTTTGAGCCATTGAGAAAGTTCGAGCAGAGACGCGATAAAATATACAATAAGAAGGGAAGGAGATGGCTGGTCTTTAAGTGGCAAGAGATGGTCGGATGTTTAGTATACTTTTGTGGGGGCTTGTTGGGGACCGCCTCCTAGGGTCTGTTTGGACATGTGGGTAAGGTATAGCGCTTGCTTCGCAGCAATGGGCTTGCCCTTTTGATGGAGTATAGAAAAGCAAAGGGACGTTCTGATCCTATTGTAACATAGTTCTCTCTGAATTCAATTCTTCTTACATGGAAATGCTTGTTCAGGAATCGTAACTATCTTCGGCTTGGGGCTTTCGGCGGGGGCGGGAGGAGGGGGAAACCAGCGGTCTCTCCGGTAGATTGTGAGGACGAGGTCGAAGAATGGGCGTTACTCTTGCCAGGGATGTTAATGGAAAATGTTTGGCCCTCTTTGAGAGAGTAATCTTTCTTCGGGCCCGCAGGCAAATGTGGAGATGCGGAATCATCGGCGGACTCGGGATTGAGGCGCGCTTTCTCTCGCTTTGTGTAATCCTGAAGAGCAACGTCTGACATACAGTCGTCGTAAGTTATACATACGAATATGCTTCTTTGGCACTTACTAAAGTCAAAGCTCTCCGCCCGCTCAGTAAATCCGACCCCGATATAGGCTTTCTTGCCATGGTCTTCGGCACGTAGCACGAAGTATCGGGACGAGTCGAGCACAGCTTCGACTGACATTCCGGTCACATCATAAGGAGCCTGAGCAAATACTAAGTCGGCGGAAATGAGCAGTGTTAAGGCATGTTCCAAGGGTCGCGTGCATACCTTCGCCTAAACCAAACGGTTTGTATCAGGTGTTTACTGGATTAAATCAGATAGAACTACGAACCGGTGGTTGGATCTTCCAGTCGGATAGAACAGGTCGAGCCCTTCTCAATGATCCTCATACGCCCCTTCCATAAAAACGCGCTCAGGTCACCCCACTCCGTAGCCCGGTATCCAGCATTGCTAAACAAAGATGGTCGTGTAAGTTTCTAACAGCGAGAGTGGTGTTTAGTAACGCCTAAGTACCTCTGTCGTGGTGGTATCTTGTATACTATCACCTACACGTAAATAATAGCCAGAAGATAGATCAAAAGCACGCACCCATTACATCTATGAAGAGGCGTCAAAAAGTGTTATATCATAGAAAATTTGAGGCTACTAACCTCGGCACATAAAGAGGATGGATTCAATATCATCGTCTTCCATGTTCATGATTGCGTCCTGCAGTGGTGCTAGAGAGAGGTCAAGCACAGGTCAAGCGCCGATCAAATGGCCTTTTGATCGAGTTGAGCGTTTTGAGCCACAAGCCTCAACTACATTACTGAACTACGTTGACTGCCACCCACGACAAGTTGATCTAACAATGTCTAATAATCCCCAACCCAGCGTCGGAAGGCGGATCCGAATTGGAGAAGACTGTGGGACAATTTTGTTCGTAGGAGAGGTGGCTGGGACATCCGGGCAATGGTTAGGCGTAGAATGGGACAATGGAGCCAAACGCGGTAAACATAGTGGTGAAAAGAACGGAATAAAATATTTCACGTGTCGGTGAGTACTCCTAATATGCTTGTCTAAACATATGGTACCATTCAAGTAATACAGGACTCCCGGTTCGGGATCGTTCTTGCGTCCAAATGCACCAGGATTAATCACTGGAGTTGGGTTTGATACAGCCTTATTGGCCAAATATATCGATGATCTACGAACCAACGGGGAAGAGTCGGTTATTTTAGGATCGAGTAACGGTGCGATCGTAGTCGAGGCTCCTCGCATGGACAAAATTCGCGGCAAGTTTTCGCAGATTGAGCGTCTGAAAAGGATCAGTTTGAACGAGCAAGACGTTTCAACTGCGGGTGACTCGGATACTATCTCAAAACTGTGTCGATGTGAGTTATCGTACCTTTGTCAGAGTAATGGCCTGCGCTGACAGAAGCAGCGGTACAAAGTCTTGACTTGTCCCAGACGTTGTTGGGAGACTGGAACGATGTTGTAGACATCATTCGCAATTTGTCGGCCCTCACTCACTTGGAGTTGAAGTAAGTACGACTGACTCCTATATGGGGTAGACATATTCAAAAATGATTGATTTATCTACTAGCTACAATCGTTTGCAACTTACGCGTCCTCTCGCAACCAATATCATCCCTCGACTAACTCATCTACGGTTGAATTCAACAACAATCACTTGGGCAGAGGTAGCACCTGGTTGAATACAAAATTCTCAAACTAACGTAGAGTTGAGTATAGGCATGTGAAGTGCTCGTTCATTTCCCTTTCCTACAGGACCTCCAACTTGGTTACAACGGGCTGAAAGAGCTTGCTCCGTCTCCGAAAGTGGACGCCCCCACAGCACTGCCGAGCCTAAAGGCCCTAAATTTGGATTCAAACGAATTAGATAACTGGGCTCTAGTCATGCATACATGCGTTACAATTCCTCGGTCAGTGACGTGAATTTTTTGGTCTAAATATTATCTAAACTCGCCCCAGATTGGAGAACCTGATGCTCCCCGCAAATGCCTTATCTTCCATACCAACTCATTCCAATAATTCATCCACGGCTCAGCCTTTGCCTCTAATACGGATATTGTCGATCTCGGATAACCCAATCGCGAAATGGAACGACATCGACGCACTTGTTACTTGGCTCCCCGGTCTGCAAGAATTAGGCGTCTCGTTTGAACCTCTTAGACTTTGTGAGCCGCAGGTAGTTTATGGCCTAGAAGAACCCGCTACAATCATGTTTCAGCAGGACCTCCCGGTGCCTCTCCTCGCGAATTCGTTATCTCCAGGTTGCCACAACTGAAAAAGTTAAATGGCACAGAGGTGAGAAAAACTCTACTTTTTACAAGTAACCTTATTCTACGCGACTCCAGGTTACAAAGCGAGAAAGGTCCGATGCAGAACTTTTCTATTTGTCTTGGATATCGAAACACGAAACTGGGGATGAACAAGCCATCCAGTTATTACACCCTCGGTGGAAGGAGCTGAAGAGCAGTATGTTGATTATCATGCTCCTGCATATATGCTGAAATCTCTTTTTAAGAATATCAGACCTCACAGGAAAGCGCAAAGCCAGCCGTTCAGAACTTGGGTAGCCATCTAATCAGTAAGCAATACTATGGCTATCTATGATGCACCTTCCTTCCCTTGCGTACAACTTATGCGTGATCTAGCGGTCAATGTCGCTCGGATTTCAGGCCCTGTTTCGAAAGGCCAAGCCGTACGTCTAGCGACCCCAAGTATTCCACTTCGCG
The DNA here is from genome assembly GCA_025200755.1 of Ceratobasidium sp. C01. Classification (NCBI taxonomy): domain Eukaryota; kingdom Fungi; phylum Basidiomycota; class Agaricomycetes; order Cantharellales; family Ceratobasidiaceae; genus Ceratobasidium; species Ceratobasidium sp. C01. The sequence continues at coordinate 51,077 of JANWGL010001249.1, forward strand.
TGTTGCCAACGATGGTAGTCAAGACATTTGGTATGAAGCTAAAAAAGTTGATGAAGCTTCAAAAACAAGTCGATACTCAAGCATTATGGGTGCTCTCTTCGCCAACTCTCGACGAAGCCACTGCACTTCGTCCTTTCGACAACGACCCACTTAGAGATATTTCTTGGTCAGGAGTAGAGGAAGGCTGTTTTATCGGGCTGGTGGAAGATTGAATTTTATACATCTGGTTCCAATACAGCAGTGTTCGAATGGTAGATACTATAATGAATGAATTGCTTTGTTGATTGCACAAATAACGGGCTGGATGAGTCACGTGATAGCACCACAACATCAGCCAGGAGACGCGTCTCTTACGACCACCACTCAGCCACCTCACTCGGCTTTACTTTTCTGCACCACATTTACGCGTAGCCTCACAAAAACATTGTTTCGATCATGGCGCCAACACTCACCGAGGGCGCTCTTACGCAACTGATGTCCAAAGATACACCCGATGCAATTGGCGATTTTCAGCCGATACTCCAACTATTGTCGATTCGAAAAGTGACCTCAGGCGGCAGCAGCGACCGATACAGGTAAGCTCGCTATTCACATCGTTATGCTATCTACTAACACCAGGTCAGGCTGGTTTACTCCGATGGCCAATACCACTGTCAATCTATGTTAGCCACAAAGCTCAATGAGTATTTCGCGGCTCAGAACTTCACCCCAAAATGCATCTTCAAGCTGACGCGATATGCTATCAACTCGATTCAAAATAAGAGGTACTTGTGGCGTCCTGATGGTCACCAGCCCCTAACTAATTCTTCCGTAGACTCATTATTACTCTTGGAATCGAGAAAGTGGAGGACTACGCGGAAAAGATCGGCAATCCGGCTAGTCTTGACAAAGTTGAAGCTCAACCTGACGCTGGTACCTCAGCAATGGAAGTCGATCCTCCCGCGCCTGCCGCGGTACCGCAACCAAAGGCCACACCCGCACCTGCCCCGAAAGCAAGCGGTGCCACGAATTCTCTACCCCCTGGATTTGCGCCTCTCCATCCTATTGAGGCGCTGAGTCCTTACTCCAACAAATGGACTATCCGGGCGCGCGTTACTCAGAAATCCGATATTCGTACCTGGTCAAATCAACGTGGCGAGGGCAAGCTCTTCAATGTAAACTTAATGGATGACACCGGGGAGATCCGTGCAACGGGCTTCAATGAGGTTGTTGATAACCTCTACTCGAAGTTAGAAGAGGGAAAGGTATGGCCATTTGGCATTTTAGTTTGTACACTTCTGAACTCGGATCAGGTGTATTGGCTATCCAAAGCTCGCGTGCAGTTGGCCAAGAAGCAGTTCTCAAACTTGTCCAACGAGTACGAGATAACGTTGGACCGAGCTAGCGAAGTAATCGCGGTATGTCTCTCAGTATCTTTATCGATTAGACTTGATCTAACGGTTCAAGCTAGTGCGAAGACGAGAACGCAGTACCCAAAATGAAGTACAACTTCATGGAGCTTTCTCAGTTGGAGAGCGTGGACAAGGACGCGATGGTTGGTATGTAATAATCAGTTTGCTGGTGAATTCGGACTCATACATTTGAACAGATGTCCTGGGAGTGGTAACGGAAGTCAAAGCAATTGATACTATCAATGTCAAGTCGACACAGAAAACTGTCTCCAAGCGTGACATTACTATCGCAGACAAGTCCGGTAGCAGTGTTCGAATGACTATCTGGGGCAAGCAGGCCGAAACATTCCAAGCTGATAACAATCCGGTTATTGCGTTCAAAGGCGTCAAAGTTGGTGATTTCGGAGGTATGTTTCTTCATC
>JANWGL010001250.1:0-22335 GCA_025200755.1 Ceratobasidium sp. C01
CATTCCCCTCAGTAATCCACGTACATCTACCTACAGAACCTGCGGTTAGAAACCCACCATTCTTGGAGAAGTTATGCGCGCCAGGGCTAGCTATATGCTAGAATTGATTGTTCAATTTTAGTGCTTGGTTTCGCGGCTACAGCCACCATTTTCTTCAGCACGCGTGCCTGATCAAAAGTATTGCAACACCCCCCTTCGGGTGGAGCAGTGTTTCCGAGCTTCAGAATCGTTAGGGCTGTTAGATATTTTTACAGCATACAAACTAAGTGATAATGTATACATCTTATTATTCTTGGCTCATAAGGTGGTGTGCTCTGTGTGCTAGAGCGGGGGGGGGGGGATTTCGGGTCACGTGCTGCAATTTTTTTAAGCGGCAGTGTATATTAGTCCTCTTCACTATCCGCAACTGCCGATAGAGTTACCTGAATCAGCTCCGGGTACGTCTCTCACCTGTTGTATCATTTGATACCATTTCCCTGTTTCTTGGTGTGTCAAAGACTAAGTATCTCTTTGCGAGAAGGCCGGTACGTCGGGCGTGTATTGAGTTGTCGTGGTCGTTGAGATAAGAGTGAGAGTACTCCCAGTCGCCAGCTCCATATAGCTACAGTAATCGATACTCGTAGTCGCTTCCAGTTCCTTGGCCAATTCCATTTCATTTCTAAATTTCTGCGTCCTCGTCGCTGGCGCAGAACTCAGACATATCTAGCGCTATAAGCACTGGGCTTTCAGATTGTTGTGCCCTAATATCTGGTGGAGTGCTTTTTATATGTTTAACTTCGGTGCGTTCACGATATTCCCTCATATTCCAAGTTACTTGGGGAAACTCTTGACCGAGAGTGAGGCATAACTGGACTAGAAATAGATACTTCATGTTCGCTGCGATGTGCGGTATGCCCAAAAAGCGGCAGAACCACATGCGGGTATGCTGCGGATATACGCCACGTCCACTGACTTGACTATACTCTAATACCTTCCATATCTTTCTGATACCTTCAACCTCGTTCCATTATATTACAATCCGGACTATCCTTTGTATATATACTAATTTCTACACGAGAGTCTAGCAAATCTTTATGCTATTAGGATGGCGTCTGAATCGTATTGTTCTTCCTGGGGTATATGTACGTTTCCGGGAGGTGTTTGAGGCTGAGGCGCGGCCGATGGGCCAGGTGGCTAGTTACACACGAACCGACAAGACAGGGAGTTCTTGACACCCCCGCATACAGCCACGACAAGAAGCAATGGTCAATACAACTGAATGGTTAGACGACACCGGTCTGTCCAGAATGGTGCGTTCGAGAGGAATTTCGTGGGTCTGTGCAAGTAGCGAATGCATGTATTCTGCAAACCTGCATAAGCTTCGAGTCTCAGTCGGCCTCGTCCATAGAAATCGTTGAATCAACCGACCCATGATACCGGATTTTCTTGAATTGTGCTTATGATACCTTGAGTTTGTTTATTGGTTCTTTGCGCAAAAAGATGAGTTCTTAACAAAGTAGGTGAGGTGGTAAGGTTAACATGCATCGGTGTCTGGGAGTGGCGGGGAAAGCGATAGCAACGCGAGCAGGCCTTTCTTTACGACTATGTGGGAGGTTTGGAACTGGTCGAGATGCGGATGTTGCCTAAGTTACCAAATGAGATGCTGCGAACCAAGCGGTCCAAACACATTGCATTACGAATCAGTTGAAGATTTGAGGTATCGCACATCGAGAATCAGAGCAAACGATACGCGAAATTGCGGAGCAGATATCCATTTGTGTGAATCCATCAATAGAGTAGCGTCGCTATCATCTTGATTCCCTGCCTAGTCTTGTGAAATCTACCCCGGGTATTTGAATCGGGTGTATGATGCCGAAATAACGCATATACCGAATGCGATTAATCTATGTTTTGAGACATGCAGGTACATTTAAGCTCCTTTAACGTATGCCTTTCTACCCTCGGTCATTGCCTAACGTGAAATTTCATCCCGGGGAGTCTCTCAAGAGTCCTATCATTACAATGAATGAGTGCGACCTGGAGCCTCTTCAGTAGGATTAACATTATTGCACGTCCCAGGGGGGTTAGTGGGACCTATAACATCTGTCCGAGACACGCACCTGACAGTGACCTGACGGCGATGTTATACACGTCCCAGCCGGTGACCTTTCCTGGTCGCCGGGGTCCCATCTCAGCATTATGTCCACGTCCTAGCAGCTGTGTAGTATATATGATACGTTGGATTAATGGACGCACCTGTGAGGTTGAATAACATCATGTTAGTGAGGCTGATATTATCTGGCCCTCGAGGGCTCTTGCTACAGTAATTGAATTAGATCTAACAATCAGTTGTAGACACTACCAGTAGCTCAGAAGAAGCATTAACATCATTTCATATCCTGGAATATTATCCATACTGACACACTGCTAACACCCCTCCGTGCTTCACTAACATCTTAGAGATAACATCTTCTCAGTACCCGCAGACTATTTTCCTCCAGTGGTCACAACGCCCTAATAATAATGTTTATATGCGAGCAAATGCGACTGTATGTTATGCGTTACCATGATAGTGTACCTTATAATGTTATCCTGCTCAGTAACTGTTGATAGTGTACGCCAATAATATCAACCCCATGCGCACTAACATTTTCCCCGCGTCAGCTATTATCAGAGCATATATGCTGGATAGCACTTTCAGATTACCATCATACTGCATCCCAAGATGTCATTTGGTTATCGTTGACGGTGGATACATATGCCGATAACAGCTCGCTTCCTTTGGAAGGATATTAAAGGTGACCAAGATAGTATCGTCATGCTAGCTTTGATTGAGATTAACATCATTTCGTATACATGCTAGTTCAATGATCGGCCCATCCCGATGTTAACATCTATGCGCTGTATCATCATCCCAGCGATAGATGTTCATACTCGAAAGAGAAATGATGTTAGCAGCTAGTATCATCACCCTAGCGAGAGATGTTGATCCTCGAAAGTGAAATAATGTTGGTACCTAGTACCATCATTCACGAAACACCTGTCATTCGTTGTAGCTAAACTAATTGTAGTGTTAGTATCATCATCTTGACGAGAGATATTCACCTTTGGAAGGGAAATGATGCTAGTAGTTAGTACTATCATTCACGAAACACTAGCGATTCGGTGTCGCCGAAATGGTTGTAGTGTTAGTATCATCATTCTGGCGAGATTTATTCATACTCAGAAGGGAAATGATGTTAGTAGCTAGTACTATCATTCACGAAACACTAGCGATTCGGTGTCGCTGAAATGATTGTAGTGTTAGTATCATCATTCTGGCGAGAGATATTCATACTCAGGAGGGAAATAATGTTAGGAGCTAGTACCATCATTCACGAAACATCAGCGATTCGCTGTTGCTGGGATAATCTTAGTACTAGTATCCTCATTCTGGCGAGATGGCCCACAACGTACTCGAAATGATACTATCATTTATAGCATACATGGCGCCAGTTAGATAATCCGACATGGTACTCCATCAAAGAAAGTAGCTGCTACTCTAGGAGTGCATTTATGGTCCTTGTCGCTGCGTAGCGATATGCAGATTTCAATTTCTATTACTACAGATGATACAGGCTATCGTAGAATTGATTTTAGAACCACGTACCATCATCGTAGCGACAGGAATGCTTACCCGAAGTCGAAATAATGATTCCGATATGATATTATCGCTAAAATACCGAACACGCGCTGGCGCAATAATGATGGTAAGTTTGCTAGCATCATTCATGCGATGGGTGAAAATGAACTTACTTGGGGAGTTATACGATACCAAAGGACTTGGCAAACTCTGACTTGGGTACTGGCTGTGTTTCGATTAACATCATTCTTGCAACAGAGAGCCTAGTCAGGCATAGGGTGAATGACGGCGCACTGTACCATCATTCTAGCGATAGGTACCTTGACCGAGATAGATATAATGTTAGTGTATGACTAAATCATTACGACTATGTTAGTACTTGTAACGTGTTTTTGATTCTAGCATATATGCCGTACGCTAGAACGTTATACATCGCATATAGCACCCATCCATGGAGCAAGCCTTGCTCATGGGCTGGCAGCCCAGCTATTCGCCAGGTCACCGAAGGTGATCTAGGTTACCCATGTGCATCATTCTCTGTGGTTTGTAGGCTGTTTAATATATAAACAGTTTTCGGTATTGCTCGTAAGTACACTAGATTGCATATATGAGTGACAAACAGCAGCCGAGTTAACGGGTGGGCGTTGTCGCCGTTACTTGTAACGTTCTCTTGTGGCACAGCACTGGGTTTGGCAGGGGAACAATCGGCAATAAATTCTATAGTACGGAACGTACGTGTTTGTATTTACAAAAAATTAATAACGGGCTCGCTTGGTTGTGCTCCCACGAGTGCCTAACTCCTCATGCCTTGTTGAGCGACGGGTCCTTGCGGGTGCATTGCCTGACGCGCTGACAGCAGCTTGCACCGAAGAGCGTGTCCTACGGGCGCTAACGGAGCCTTCGGCGGGCGTAGGGACGACGCGTGATGCAGAGGTAGAGGAACTGGCACCTGTGCTGGTCACGTTGGGTTCGCGAGGGATAGGCTCCGCCGAGGTGGGCGGTGGGGACGTCGTAGCCGGTGGGGTACCAAGGTGATCCTCCAAAGTCTTACCACTATTGCTAGGCCCATCGACACTATGTGTCGCCAAGTGAGGTGACTGGGGTGTAGTGCAAGTGGGTGTTGGCGACGAGACAGCAGGGACGGTACTAGCCACATTCGCGATGACAGTGACTTCATCTGTGGACGAGGAAGCGACGGGCGGTGGAGGTGGAAGGGGGGAACGATTGGTTGCGATCTGGGGGCTGACGTCGTCCTCGTCCTCATCAACAATGCCTTTAATGATTGACAGTGAATCTGTGTATCAGTGGTTAGTCAATTGCATCATAAGACAAGCGTAACTTAACATACCGTCTAAACCTTCAGGGATCTCATCCGGTCGGGGGTTCCCAAACCAATACCAAGACGAACCAGTGTGTTTCGTCTCAAACGGTTTGTTGATTGGTCGCCACATATCCTTTCGCTGCGCACGAAGCATTTCATCGAGCGTTCGTGCTGCGTTGGCCCAATCGATGAGAGGCACGACTAAATCGTAAAGAAGGGCGCCCCTCAAGCATAGGACGCCGTCGTCATCAAGCCAATTGGGCGGCAGTGTCCGCAACCACCGTGTCGACAACTTTTCGAACTCGATAAGCTCCTTATAGATCCAGCACACCTGTACAGCACCCTTCAGAAGCCTGATATGGGCCTTCTTCAGGGAATTGATATTCGAATCGCCGAGCGCGCTTCGATGAGTCCACGATGCACAAAATTGAGCAACACTAGCATCGAGGTGGAGAGAATCACGTGCAACGAGGGCAAGACGCGGGAGGAATTCGATCACGTGCACCGAGGTGGCCTTGGCGCGCTCCCAGGCGTAGCGACGAGTTAGGACAAAGCAAACAAGTGGCTGCAGTGGAGATGGGAGCTCGCGAACTTCGCTTCGGGCAGATTGAATGCCTCGGCTAAGCCCAGTAGAGTTGGTGGTCGCTAGGGCATTCCACTCGCGCAGGGTGTCGTCCGTTTTCGTATATGCGGCGGTGATACTAGTCAAAAGTGACTCATATGAAGTTGGCGAAGGGCGGCGAGAGTCCGGCGGAAGGGAGAAGAAAGGTCCGAAGACGTGATCGGTATCCTCAGGGTTCGACGAATCTGTTAGATAGAGCAATGCCAATCAATATTAATTAGCGAGAGTGACACTGTCAGCGATGCTATCTCGCACCTCGGGTAAAAATAGTTGAATATTCCTCTGGCAGCCGTGGCAGCATATGATCAGAGACAGCCTCGCCTGCAGTATTCTTCTCGCGCTCGAAGTGATCCTGGTTGCGAGTCCCAGTTGCTTTAGTGTGAACGTTCATGCTGGACTCGGAGTGAAATGAAAACCCATCTGGGTTTAGGTCGTCATCGTCATCCGAATTGCCGTCAAGTGCGTCGTAATCCTGGTCGACGCTTGAGTGGTCCGAGAAGCTATGCTCTTGCTCGTCGCCCGTGTTTGATGCGCTTGGTGCAACAGTAGCCTTCGATTTCTTGCCCTTCCGCGATCGCCGTCCCTTTGGCTTGTGCAATCCAGGTGTAGTCAAGGATTCGCCCAGCGATTGTGAGAGACTGGCAGTACGATCCGGAGAGTGCGAGCGTGTCGGAGCGGAGACAGGTTCCTGAAGGGACTCGACACCAGGCACATAGGATTTGCGGGCAGCAGAGGTCTGAGCAAGGGCACTGGTACTGCTTCGCATCGCCTCAATAAGTCTGCAGCACCAGCTGAAGACGTTGGGAAGTTCATCAAGCGGAAGCCCAGCAAGGTCGTAATCGTCTGTGGGCGGGTTGTGAGGTGGGGTGAAGTCGTCGTTAACGGCAGCAAAGTTGAGCAAGAGCATGATGAGCGATCGGACCAGCCAGACTGTGCCGTTACAGCCTCCAATCAGTGTATCGCTCGGCGCGTGTTTAAGAATCGAGGTGTTGAGCATGTCGTTGATGAAAATCTGGAAGTAGCAAAGGCGAGAGCGGAGGTCGGCCACGGCGCTTGGGGCATAGGTCCCAGCAGGGAGCCAAAAATGAACGAAGAATTGGAGCCCGTCAACGAGTAAATCCGGAGAAAGTGGCAAGAGCGTCGGCATAGCTTGTGCATATTGGCCAACCCAGATCCCCGACGGAGTCTAGAATGAAATAAGCGAAGGAATACAAATCTATGACTAAAGTGACTTACCGTAGCTGGGAGGTGCGATTCAAGCTCGTTAACACCCTCAATAAGCTCAACCATCAACGACGAATACATATCCGGCATGCCTTCAGCCCACTTGAAGAGCAATGCCTGCTCCTGGCCAGTAATCAGGCCGACAGAATGTGCGTCGCCCGTTGGAAGAGAGAGGAAGTCGTCGTCTGGGGGAATGGGGACAGCCGCACGAGTCTCAACGACCACTTCAGTCTCAATGACTGGAACGGTCTCGGTAGACAGCTGCTTGAGATATTCGCCATATTTAAGACTCGCCTCAGGATACTCCATACCACCGGGAGCATGGCACTTTGTGACGGTACCCCTAAACTCGAGAACCCAGAGCTCCCGGTTCTGCTTGGGGATGAATTCGAGCCGGCGCGAGGACTCCTGGCTCAGGGTTGGGTCGATGGGAGTAAGGCCAGCGATAACCCGAGAGTACTGGAGCTGCCTCTCGGGTGGGATTGCGCCCGATTGCGACATCTGGATGTATTCGAGCCAAGTTATAACAACTGAGAGCCGAAGGTCGGCGGGGTCATCTAGAGGAGCGCCAAAAGGTCGGCGGTCGGCGGGAATCCAATCGTCCAAGCTTGCACAAATGGCCCGCCAAGGTACCCCACCAACGCCCCCCTGAAAGCCTAGCGCACCAAGCGATGAGCTTAATGTACCCGTATTCAACAAATTGACTTACCCCATTTTATTGTCATATCAAGTCGCAGTACCTTCTGCATTTCGACGGCTTTCAGCCCGATGATAGCAGGGATAAGGGGACGCATGTCGTTCTCGTAATCGGGGTATACAGTTGGAGTTGGTGCGCCCACTTTGATTACAGTCTTACCTATAGACGAATGATAATTAGAATGGGGGCGCTTCAAGAGAAAATCACTTACTGGCGGCAGTCTTTGTCCAATCAATGAGTAGCCGGACAACTGCATCGATATCGGGTGCATCCTCAAGCGCCTCCAGACCCTCCGAGAGAAATCTATCAAACAAGTTGAGATTCTAACCTATTGATCAAAGAGTTTACTTACGTTTCAATGTGGTGATCCCCTGCGACATCCTTGTATATAACCTGTGCATTGATCTTGATACCGGCGCACATGTTACTCTCCCTCACTATGGTATCGAGTTGAGCTTTAAACCTCTTGATGTATCTGATATATAGAGCGAATGTGAGCATATAAATCCTCAATCCTCAATATTACTTACTCGGATTTGTCCTCGCCAGATAATACTCGGAGGGCGCGCATTGTCTTCATTTGGTCACTGGCCATTTTCCGGTACCTCTCCTGCTCCTCGTCTGGTAGTCTCCGGAAGAACTCGATAGTGAGGGATCGACGAATGCCAACGTTTAGAACTACGTCAGGGTTGTCCAGTCGATGCTGAGCCAGCGCCTGGTCAAAATCTTCGGGGTGTTCCCGCCTCCAAAGGTCGTGGCCAGCGATCCGCTGCTTCACGGTTAGAGGCTTGGCCCGAACACCACTAGTCCCGCGTGTGGAGTGGTTGGTCAAATATGAATAAACCTTCTAATAGATAATAAGATTACTTGTTAGCGGGACGTCAAGAAAATGAGAGTTGACATACCGGTCCAAGGATGCGCTCATACTGATCGCGAGCCTTGGGCGAGAGTTGAGGATAACACTCATCGCAAAATGGGCCTAGAAAGACCTCACGCGTCCAGGTTCGCGCGTTGGCCGACTTCTTGCCCCGGGGCCCGACGTGATCTTGAAACTTCTTGCCGATAAATGGATTCCAGAACGTTTTGTGGTCGCTCGTCAAGTTATCAGGGAGATCGGCGACAGCCGGGAGTAGTTGGAGGATGGGCGTCGACCTCGCCATAGCAAGCACGACGAGGAGGAACCGATGTTATCAGACCAAGGGGGATAATAGTACTCATAATTTATATAATGCCTTGGGCAGAGGGTGAGGGAATGGAAACGAGTTCAACACAACATTACATAATTAGTTAGAGATCAGTCACGCTGTTCGGCTCAGCATGATCTACCAGAATCCAAGAAGAAATCCAGGGCTTCTAATTATGATCGAAATTCTTGATGATGATGATCATTCATTGATCGTTCAGCGGCAAGCAGAATACCAGTCATAAAAGGTTACTACATGTTGACATAGTAGTGTATGACTTAATTGTAAATATTAACATTGATAGCTTAAGTATTTATTGCACTGAGCCATAAAATCCCATCCCCATGCTCGGATTTGGAGTAGCAGGGCGGAGCTTAAATCACTTGGCCACCCCACAATAGTTTCTCCTTTTAGACCAAGCCTTGACAACAGCCGGTCAAGCATAATTCCGAAGAAATATTCCGATTCGCTCTTAAATATGTGACCCCATGCGAGAGAGTCGTTGGCGCCATCATTGCGCGATTATCTAGGCACTGCATGTGGGGTAGGACGCATACAATCAACGCCAGGCTCGTGGTCGGCCGACGCGGTTTCCCACGAAGCTGCGGATGAGCTCCAAGGTGTCCAGTAGCTCACGCATGGCATTATTGGCGAGGGGCAGGAGCAGCAAAATAATTCACCGACGACCATGGTGGGAATGCCCCGACTCGCACCCGCCTTGAGCCCGAGAGAAAGCTTTGATACATACTGTTCACATGCTGCGTGTGTGACAGGAGCAGCGATATGCGCAATCCGTGTCCGTTCTACGTAATGTGCAGAAGTTTAAATGCGTATATGCAGTCTGTTAAGATCTTACTCGTACCCAATATGTAGCCGGATATGTCATTCACAATCCTGGGAATGAAACGCATCAATCCATGCATTTTTGTTCTATTACATCCTTAGGTAGTGCTTGGATCGGGTTGAATCTCTCGTCAAGATGTCACAATCAATCCTGATCGTATCGTTAGTTGGTCCTCCCGATGCATATACTCTTGTAGGTTAGTCGCACATTCGCTCTGCCACGTTCAGTCTATACACACCCTTTACTGATTAACACGCATTCATGCGCTTTGGTATCTCAGTAAGTTGTATGAAGGCAATTGCACGACGAGGTGCTTATGTCGTCATGACACAAAGTCCAAATCGTATTGAGACTAAATATTGAGCGAGAGCCTTTGTCATGCAGCCTATAGAGTGTACACAGGCACTACTCAGGCGAAAGAGTTCGTCGCACGCGGGTCATACGCATTCACCTTATTATTTCCTCACTATCCCACCCTTCGCATGAATGAACTAATACTTGATTTGCTTGACACTTGCGACGATACTATCCAGTGCCGTACTCAGCCAACAATCTCATTTAGTCGCATACCGGGTCGATACCTCAAGGCGCGAGATCTCCTCAGGACTCTCCCACTCACACATCTCCCGGACACTAGCATCACAAGGCTTTCCACGTACATTCATATTAATCAACATATACTCATACGGCACGATCGTCATCAGACCAGGAGCGCGGCCCGAGCCAGATACAGGGATGAATGCGCATGAGCGCCGAAGGAAGAACTCCCAAAACTGCATGTATTCGGATCAATCTAGATGTAGCAGAATTACGTTCTGGACTTACAGGCTAAAGCTTCTAGCATAAAGCTCCCGAGAGTATGCTGGCAACCATGTGAATTAATAATTTGGAAAACGATGCTCATTGCGCTTATCGGATGGTTGCGATTCCAGGTGGGGTACGGATGGTGGGTCGAACCTCTTTGTTTGACACTGCCAAGTCAAGCCAGGTACTACGTTCTAGAAACCTTAGCGCGTTTTGATGACGATTTGGCAATGTATTCACCCATGTGCATGATCGGCTGTACGGCATGATTGTAAGATAACATTAACATTATTGTAAATTTTCAATAATGTTATTTCTGAGAGAATTGGGTATCTCGCCATCCGCAGACGGCCAAATATCGTTCGCCCTCCCCATGGCTTCAACATCAGCTCCTTCATTTGCTCGCTATAAGATCGCCGGAAAAGACGAGCCTGTGGTGCGTGTAATCGACCATCGCTACCCAACTTCCTCCTTTTCAAAAACATCGAAGACACGGAAGAAGAGGAAGCGCGAGGCTGTCACCTTTCGCGTTGAAGAATCGCTCCACCCCGATCCCAACGACTCAACCATGCAACTGGGCGCAAGCGAGGCAGACATGTCCAACTCGAACGCGATCAATGGGGCACCCCAACCATCCACCTTCCCCGATGAATTCGAGAGCGAATCCAACCATCCCATTATCCAAGAAAAACCAGTCGAGCCCGGCTCTGCTTCGTCAAAAAAGGTAAGCTTTCAAGCATATATGCGACTTAAGGTTAACCTACAATGTGCATACATAGTCAAATAACGACTGGTTGACGGCTTGGCTGGCTGAATCGTGTTCTGATTACCTTGCGACACTATACAATCGTCATTCCCCCCCTACCGAAAACATTTGCGATAACTGTCGAGCATCTGCTGGCACTGTCTACCGATGCAGGACATGTTTGATCGCGCGTCAATACTGCTCGAATTGCCTCCTATCGATTCACCAACACCAACCCACCCACCGACTTGAACGTTGGGACCAGTCTACTTGGTCTGACATTTCACTTGTCGATTTAGGCCATGTCCTCTACCTTGGGCACCATGGGAGCGCCTGCTCCCAAAGCGATACCACCGCCGAGCTCTTGATTGGCGACGTCTATGGGTTTTCCCGTACTACTGTTCAGTACTGTGCGCACTCCGACGCGCCATCAAAAGCACTTCAACTTCTGGCTGCTGGTCTTTTCCCCTGTTCCGACATCCATCCCCGTTCCGCTTTCACAACTTCTCTGCTCGACATCTACGATGTCCACCTTACTTTGGGTCGCACTTCTGCTTACAAATATTATTCCGTTCTTGAGCGCATCACCAAGCCAGGGTTCCCAGACGACGTCAAGGACCGGTATCGCGAACTCATGTCCGCGCATCGGAAATACCTCCACCTCATGAATTTGCAACGGTCTGGTCATGGCTTTGAGCGTCACGTGAGTGATGGACCAACTGGCGATCAGGCGTTGGATTGCGTCGCATGTCCCAGGCCTGGAGTAAACTTTGAGCCAGCGGAGGTTATCAAAGCTGAAGAGTAAGTTCTGATCTATTCACCTCCTCGTATCAAGATAAAGTATCTGATGGAACTATTTCACTAGGGTCTGGTTTCGCTCGTTCCTCAGCTACGACGGCAATTTCCGAAGCGTTCGGAAGAGCAAGAAAGTGGACGACGGCGACATCTGCCTCTCCGATGGATTGGCCTATTTTTCAGCAAAGAAGGAATACAAGGAATGGGCTGAGGTGCAGACGGAGCCACAGCGAACTGTAAGCGCTCAGTTTATGCGCATATACTGCTGCGACTCAAATATGATGTCTACTTAGGAAAAGCCGACGTGCGACCACCACAAGGCTGGTAATGACACCTCGGTGCGGTTCGTTGGCCGAGACGTCACTGGTATAGGTGCCTTGACGTGCACGAGCCATAGTTGTTTTGTTCCGCGGGGATTGGTCGACTATTTCAAGGGCGAGCGGTATGTTCCCCGTTTGTTTTCTTAAGCTATAGGTTACTGTATTTAAGTACCTGTCTAATACTACATACTTTTTTGTGTTTTGTTGGTCCTCCCCAGGTTCATTTACGCAGATTACGCCCTCGCCTCCTCCGTCGCCTACCTTACAACCCTTGGCCCCCTCAAGATTGGTTTAACTTACGACGTATGGTGTCACTGGAGCGCAAACTTCGCACGACGTGCTCCAAACCTCCCAGCGGCACTCTCCCTCCCCCCCAATTTCGAACGCGACCTCGTTGGGGCCATCCCAAAGTGGCATCTTGTTGGCCACGAACTGTCCTGCTACGTTCGCTGGTCACTTGATCATACTCAGTACGTCGGGAGATTGGAGGGAGAGGGCCCTGAGCGCGTTTGGGCACACCTGAACGAGCATTCTGGAAGCACCTCCGAACAGGGCCCCGGTGTCCGCACCGACACGATCAACAACTTAGCATATGAGTGGAATTTTGAAAAGATGGTCCGAATGGGTACGTTCGCATTATCATTAGTATCTAATTGTTCAATCTAATCATGTAACCATCACAGCGCACCAACTCGTCGCCCGATTCAAGGAGGCTAAGCGGATGTACCAACGACAGAAGGCAGCCCACCTGGAACTTGCGTCAAGCCTACCAGAGGAGCGAATTGAGGAGTGGGAGTTAGTCTCGCTTGAGCCTGTTCAAGGCCCGGGCAAGAAGTGGAGTAGTCCGTTAATGGACCCAGTTTGGACAGGTAATTAGCTACGACCCTGTCCAATTACTATTAGAGTACTTATCATGGAAATAAAGATGGCAAATTCCAAACTGTGATCCGTGATGAGATTGCTCAAGAATCACCGACAGCACGAGCTCCCCGGAAGCGGCCCGGCGCAGCCCGGTGGCTATCCAACGCGATTGAGCTTCAGCATAACATGTATGTCATCCCTCTAGCTATCGCTCGTTTCATATATTCCACATATATTCTAATTCACACTCTAGGCGCAAGATTCATGACGAAGTCAAGGAGACGGGTCCCCATCCAACCCCCGAACAATCCAAATCTCTCAATCAACAGCGCGTGAACCTTCGTGAGCGCATCAAACAGCACGAGAAACAACTCCCTTCCTTTATGCCCTCACTTGTGAACCAGGAGCCGGACCACCCGGACCATCGTCCGCCAATCGATAGTGAGGCTGAACACACAGACCTCAAGCTGCCGTCCTGTTTCGCCTCCCAAACTCTCATCACAGCTGGCCTCTCAACACTTGCGGACCTTGAGAAGGACCTCCGTCGGGGGATGTGCAATGATATACTTGACTCTATCCGTCAACTGCTCGGGGCTAGGGCGTTCGCACTCAACTACAAAAAACGTCACGTACGAGGTCAGGTGCCAACTACCCGAGCTGAAGCCGGTCTTCGCGCCCATACCCTCAAAATCGCTCAAGCACGATGGAAGTACGAGAACTCTCGCGACGCCTTGTTTCGTCTCGGCGCTAGCGCTTCAGACCTGCATCTTTATCAGAAGGTCACGGACGAGGATTTGAGATCGCTCAAATCGTATCTAGAAGACCATTCCCGAGGTGTCGGTCAGGGATACAGGTCTATATCGTGGATCTGGTGCCGTAGTATCACGCCAAACATTGATGAATGGCAAATTAACGGTGAGGATAATATTCTGATATTACGACCTAATTCTAACGAGCCCTAGCATTACGGACGGAGTGGTTCAGGTCGCGTGAGCGGTACAAGCGCTGGGAGGAGCAATTGACGCTACTCAAGCGTGAAATGACGATGACTATCCGTACATTCCGAAAGCGAGAGGAAGTTTGGGAATGGAAAGCTCGGTCGCCACAATCAACTCAAGGGATGCGAGGATATGCCTACAAGCAAAGTCGGTTCTTTGGAGAACATGCCCGTCGCGCTTTACAAGCGTTCAAACAATACATTGAGGTAAGTGTATTCTTAGTATTCTACATTTATCATCGTGCGATTTACGGATATCTAGGATGATGTCGTTTCTCTAACGTGGTCTACAAGGTGGCTAAGCGAAAATGTCAATGGTGAGTTGGTACATCAATCCCGGTGCTACAAGAGGAAGCCAAACTAACATACTTTTTTCATTAGCGTCTGGATTTATTTAAGACTAAACGCGTCGACGTTCTGCTTGTTTCTATTGATATTGTGTAGTCTACTCGCAGGCAAATCAATGTGGAAGATTATCGTTCTTTGACCATTGTACCTCTTCTAATTCGGTGTGTTCCTGGACGGTGTACGCTCACAAGTCCCGATGCGTGATAGAGTGGTCAGCATTAATCTAGCGCCGGTGTCACGTGACTGTTCACCAGCCAGCAACACACCGTCCGCCGTTATGCTACATGAAGCTAAGTCCGGTCTTAGGGAAATAATGACTAATCCGAATGTGTAGCAATATGTATTCTCGGGGTAAAGGTCTGTATATGCGCTCGATTTGGGTAACAAATGCTTCGTGCAAGTATTGAACCGTGGCAGGCTGGTAAGCTCCAAACCAGACGACGCATAGTGGCGTTACCCGCTCTAACCTCCCGATAACATCATGTTACTTTGTACTATACATTCTATCTAATATAATCTAGTTACTAGCATGATTCTCCTACGTTTCATATTCGCTCTTGAGATCGTTTATCGCGGGGAAATCCCTACGCGTTTAGACCGTAATTCTGTGATGAAAATATCGTAAATCTATTCCATACCGTCGATCATATAGTAATCAAGTAGTGCATTAAGGCAACCACCACCCAGCAATCATTTGATTTCGCTGCTCATAACAAAGTCGACCGCTCTCCCATCGGCCTGCGCGGTGTCAGTCAGTGTGTACAGTCAGGATAACGATACCGGCAATTCAACATCTGTGACGAAGACTCATTATTCAGATTACTGTTATAATTGTTCTATATATTTAAGGTCATATTATGATTAGCGGTCTCAATCATGGTGAGCAACATATCATCGCTACTTAGAGCCCTAGTGAGCTTCTTAAATCTGGTTCCCGTAATCGATAACATCATTATGACTATACCAGTATACCTCCATCGTAAGAGTAATGGTTCCACCGCTATCATCATCTCAGCGATAGCGTACCGACTATCTTCCATAAATGATGTGATTTGGGAGCGAACACCGATCCTGCTTCGGGTGCAGATGTTTCTCACGACATTGATGCCATGGGTTGAGCACTCGCCCCAGTGAGACCTCAGAGCTCTCTTCTCCCAAGCGAGGATTTGGAAATGGCGAACATGTATATACTACATTTGATAACACTCTGTCAAGCATGCTTATAATGTTAGCGCTTCAATGATGATAGTGTTGCTACCATCATTTCACCAACATCACACCCCCTACGTCCTATTGATGATCTTATTTACCACTAACATCAATCCTACTACACGCAAGGTGGTCGGTGGCTACAAAGAGGGTACTATATGCTAACATCATCTATTCAATAGACTTATCTGGCGATGCAAGGATAATGAAAGTATAACGCCGATGCCGATAACAACCAATAGTACTGTTTTGCTAGCTGGCGTATTGGATGTTATCATGTAGTGTCACGTATACCTCAATATCATCGTGGCTTATCCACAGGCAAGTTTGATAGTTCAATGGTTGCACGGGCAGTGGGTACTACAAAAGAGTAGATATTGCTACTAGGTTATCGCGGTGCACTAACATTAGTATCACGACAGCCGAGGCTATCTATTGCCGGAATGATGGTACTAGAACTAAAATTATTTCAGCAACGGGAAGCTACCCGTATCAAGCTAAAGATGTTACCGCAAACTAACATTATTCCCGTTTCCAGCATGTGTATCTATCGCCAGAATGATACTGTATATTGAAATCAACATCTTGAGCAGCCGTAACGGTTATCAACCGACACTAGTGAGGCTGTGGTTTGTATAAACTGCAGCTCTAAATAACCAAAAACATTCGCCTCTGTCGGCAGATAATATCGGTTCAGTCATGGGGTTTGTTGCTGGCATCGAAATAATGGTATCAGCGCTAACATCATATTTACAACAGACCATTGTCCGATGACATTGACGGCGATAGTTAAGCCGTGTTAGCAGTGCGCTCGTTGAAATATTGAATGTATAATTGACTATCGTGGCTTAGGTTACGTACGGGAGCAAAACGCGTACGCAGGGGGCAACTGACCCTAGGTAATGTTATCATCTATGCTTTTCATTAACATCGATGACTGAGCGCCTAGCTGTTGGACTAACATACATGGATGCCAGAGGGCGTGGATGATAGTATTCCGCAAGGTAATATCATGTTATCAATGATCATTCGTACTTGAATAACATACCTAGCGGAACGACCAAAAGCGGCTGAGCGTCCTGGCTAATGTTCCTCTGTCGCACGCGGGCCCACTCGTTCAGCCAAAGATAATTAGTAATGCACGACAGGCAGGTTATCAGGCCGACATACTTGCCTGTGAAATAATGTTAATCCGAATTGGGACAAAATGCTAGCATACATTCAAGTTTCGCGCACATGATGTTTTCATCTACGTGGTTTGTTGATAACGGCTAAATAACATACGTGGGTGTGGCATGATGCTATCCCGATAGTGCTACCTAGCGTACGAAAGAAGCAGGTTCGAACAATAACTGACGCAAAGAGGATGTTCTTGCAGAGGATAAGTGATCTTATTGGGGCATACTACCCTACAGATACTGAGCGGAATCACATTTGGTAACATTATCTAGGTAATCGAGTAATGTTAATGGTACACTGACCATCTCTCACAATAACATCTTGGGACGCGTGGTGATGTTAGCGCTTCCGAGGACCTACTCGTGGTTTATATTACAATTTTTAAGAGAATTCTAATCCATGGACTGAGAGCGGCTCGAGAGACAAATAACATCGACTTCCCTAACATAATGTTATCAAACGTCACAGATATATTCATTGGTCTATTATTCCAACTATGCTACAAGGGCGCTGGGACGGTGATATAATGCTGGGATGGGACCCCGGCGACCAGGAAAGGTCACCGGCTGGGACGTGTATAACATCGCCGTCAGGTCACTGTCAGGTGAGTGTCTCAGACAGATGTTATAGGACCCACTGACCCACCTGGGACGTACAATGATGTTAACCCTACTGAGACAGGTGCGACCTGGGAGGTAGACTAGCGTAAGTTAGAATTTGGGAGCCCCATATCACACAAAGATGCATGCAAACGCATCTGGAGAGTTGGAGAAGAGCGTGCGCGCGTTCTCGCCATGTTTGTGGGTTTCACCTTTCACCAAAGCATTTGAGCTGCAATGTTTGTCCCAAAGGTTCACCGACGAATGAACGGCGCTTTGCTCAGGTTCCCCATGGCGTCAGGAATCTGCAAAAATCTCCTGCAGCCAGCTGCAGCCGGCTGAAATAGATGTAATTGCAAAAACCTACCCGATAAGTTATAATTGGCTGGCTCAAAGGGCACCTTGAACGTCATTGAGGCTGCGGCAAATGCCGTGGGGCTGTTGCATTTGCTGCAGCCATGGCTACACCCGCGGCTATAGCTGGCTACAGCTCGCATATAGGGTGGTTAAAAATATAATAAATCATCTGTTGGCACACTGTATCATATGTTAAATGTCGTACTTTGTAATGCATATTCATTCATGGTAAACTATTCTACATACACACGAGTCCATGTACTTAATACATACAAGAAGTTCGAGTGAAACACACAAGTACGACACTAGATTCAAAGCGACGTTGTACTGCGGATTAGCAAAGTCGAGTCTAGTAACAGTGATGCGAGAACATGTTAACAAAGTACTACGAAGGCACACATGTCCGTGCGAGCTCACCAGTTACTCATATAACCCGTGTCGAGTTCCAGAGCAGTCCGTGGGGCAGCTGAGTTAGCGAACCGCATGTTAGTGCATATATTGATACTCAACGGGGGCGGGCGTACCGTCCTTGAGATCTGAGCTTTGTGGGTTGAAGCCATACGCTGGATGGGTGGGCTCAAGGTCGAGGTCGAGAGTCGAGAGTCGAGAGTCGAGAGTCGAGAGTCGTGGTCGTATCTCTGATGATCTCCAGCCACAATCACTGCGGGTTATGTAAGATCCAATCTTTAGGGCTGGCTCTACGTCACTTTGTGCTGTTCAGGCAAGCACGACCGCCAAAGCAAGGAAGCCAGGCCAAGTGAGGCAATTGAACATGGAGAGATTCACTCATTCTTGTGCTAAGACTTACGACAGTCCTGAGGCCGCTATATAATCTAAACAAGAAATGAGTATAACTAATAAACTCATATACAGCGACTTTGGCATTTGTGGATATGCTTAATGGCGGGATTCCATAGCCTAGGGTCATCCTAAGCGAGCAGGTACAATCTCAGCACGCATATATATACTTTGAATAGATCCACAAGTTTCTGGGCGCAGGAGCCATAGCTAAGTTGCAGCTGGCTGTGGCAGTTTCAGCAGTTTCAACACCGCCACAGCCGACTTCACGGGTGCAAAAATTTGATACGACCCGAAGTCGGCTGCAGCCAAGGTCCCGATTCCCTGATGTGATTCATTCGTAATGCGCGGCTATCTGATTTATATCCTATTTCCTACCCCATATTCTAACCAGGCCCCTCGTTCTCTATCTCGGTTGGTTAGTTCAGGGGAGGTACTAAATCCCGACGATGCAAGAGTCACGTGTTCGGCACCGCCACACTCTTGCCCTTGACATCTACTCAACTCTCAACTTTCCGTCGTCTGGATATCCACAGTCAAAGAACTATCCCCTTTCGACCGACTTTTGTTCTTGTTGGTCTTGCTATGTCATCATCTACCCGTCATCGCCCAACGCCTCGCTACGTCATCGCCCAAAATAGCCCACGCGTGCCATGGCTGAGAGAGGTGCGGGGCCGCTGATGCAATGGGATGTGGGCAGCTGGTTCTATCCGGCCTCTTCGATCGCTATATCACACGATGGAGCACGAATTGCCACAGTGAAAAGGAACCCTGTAAATCGTAAGGGGGTCAGACATGTAAATTTTGCCGGGCGATATGGTTAATTTAAGGGGTTGTACCATTTGTATTAAGGGGGTACAGTTATGTTTAAGGTGTGTCAGTTTTCTGGGTGATAATCTAGTTAAAAATACAGTTGTTCGTGCATAGTCTCCAGCACCCTTATTCACCTTGGTTTAACTGTATTCTCATGTTGACGCCATCGGTCAGATTTTGCGTTAGGACACACTTAAAACAAATGGTATAACCTGATATATTAACTACTCGCGACAGTAACGCGTTGCGTTGGGAGCCGGTTAAAAAGTACATGTGAACACTTAAAAATAATGGTGGAAGAAGGTTAAAGCGTCCGTAATAAGTAGTCTAGTAAAGCACTTGTATTAGTACTGATGAATCGCGTGCTGATAACGTATACATACCTTGTATCCGCGCGCCAAGCGCAACCTGAGTGCATGCGAGGGACCAAGGGTGAGAAATGAAGCGGCGAGTACAGAGCGAGTCAGAGCAGCAAGTCCAAGGCGACGAATCCGGAATAAGAAGTCCAAGCAAAGAAGCCGAGAACGAAGAGTCCGAGAGCGAGAGATCAGAGCGAGGAACCCGAGAGCAGAGAATCCGAGAGCATTGGAGCCAAGTGTCGGAGCGAAGAGTCCGAGACCGAGGAGTCCGAGAACGAAGAGCTCGAGAAAGAACGAAGAGTCCGAGGAAGAACGAAGAGTCCGAGAACGAGGAGAACGAGAACGAGGAGAACGAGAACGAGAAGACTGAAAGCGAGGAGACTGAGAGTGAGGAGACTGAGAGCGAGGAGACTGAGCGGGGGAGCCGAGTGTGAGGCTGAAATGGGAGGAGTCAAGGGAGGAAGTCGAGAATGGGGATTAGTAGAGGTCGTTAAGCACGTGCCCAAAGAACACGCTGAGTGCCGTCTGGTTGGCGCACAACGTTCATCTTGTGCGTGGCCACGACTCTCTCGCCGTTGTTGTCGTTAGGCTGAAACAAAAATATTTCCGTAATTTAGTATAACTGTCCGTGCGTGCAAGCAAAACGTACTTGTGGTACCACTTCGTCGTCCGAGCCTGAAGGGACGGGACACTGCGAGAAGGTAAGTGCGTGAGCAAATGTTAACGAATAACGTACCATCTTGGGACGAATACTGCGTTTACCCGAGGGGTTAGGTTGAGTCTCGTTGTCCTGTAGTGGCAATGACGGGTTAGCGTGGTGGGTGTCTATGAATGAGAACTTACCAAATGTGATGGGTCTGATGGCCCCCCAACTGGCTCAGGAGTCGCCGACGAACGGCGCGTTGCCTTTGTCGTAGCTGGCTTTGCAGCAGCGGTTTTCTTCGTCGTTGTTTTCGTAGCGGCTGGCTTCGAGGTGGATGCCTGCGTAGAGGAGTTCTTCGCAGGGACTTTCTTTGCAGGTGCCTTCTTTGCGGGTGCGGGAGCCTAATAGATACATAGAATTTAGTAATAATTAATCAATAATGAATGTACTTACAATGTCAGCCTTGGAAGATTCGGCGATTGTTGAAAGGCAAATCTTCTTGGTGAAGTTGCGTACCGCCTGCAAACTCAGTTAGTTTTGCAATAAATACAAGAAGCCGACGTACCTCGTCGTCCGATTCACTATCGTCGTCGTCCTGAGTCGCGGAGTGATTGCGTTTACGTATTGATGGAGGTTCCTGGATATCCTGGATATAATTAGCACATAATTAATCAAACGGTGGGGACGTACCTCGGATGCCTGACGCTCGCGCTGCTTCCCTTTCGCCTTTGCTGACTGTTTCTTGGACGGTCCAGACTTGGCAGCTCGCTCGCGCTCCTTGGCCTCTTTCTCGCGCTCCTTTTCCAGTGCCGCAATCTTGTCGGCCCGACGGATGTCTTTGGCGGTGTTGCGATGGTTGTGGGTACTATCAGATGCGGCGGGTCGTTCTTTCGGTTTGGAGCCACTAGCACGAGGACGGTCGTCGTAGTCGTTGTACGTAAGAGCTTGGCGGTGGTTGGGAGCGGAGTTATGAGATTGTCGGTCACGTGACCCGCCTACGTGGGCATTGCGAGAAGGGGAGGGAGAGGAGCGGGCAGCCGTGGTGTGGTTGGAGCGACCAGAACGCGCAGCAGCATTCAGGGCGTAGTCGTCCTCGAGTTCTTCTGGCTCCGCATCAGAATCGCCGTCGATGTCCTCGTCGTCAGAATCGCCATCGTCAGAATCGCCTTGTTGACCAGACGCATTTCGACGGAGGTAGCTCTCCCGGGCTTTCCCTATATATTATTTAGATATATATATAAGATAACATTATACTTAATGACTTACTAGTCACGTAGGCCCGCGATTGCGACAAATACTGTTGCATCATTTCCCTCACCGGCCAACAGTCCTCGCCTGACTTGTCGCGGAAGTGGAGTAGGTATGGGTACCTAGCGTACATCTAGCAACCGAGCTACTATGAGTACTAATATATGTAAGTGAAATAAACAATACTCACATAGTTGAAAACGTTCTTGCGAGCACTTGAGGAGTAGTGCGACCAAGTTAGGGATTTTGATTTGCCGAGGTCTACATTGCGCGGTCGAAAATTTATAGCCGCTTTCCTAATGCTTGCCTGAAATAAATGCGCATGAGATAGTGTAAGCAAGGATGAAAATATCTTATACTCACCTGGATATTAAGGAAGTAATCGTAATCGTCACGCAAACCAATCGCTTCGTGGATCTGAAACGATGCGCGCCCAATTTGTCCCCCACCTGAGGGCCGGTGAATGCGCGCACATGTTTTCTCGTTTGTTTTGCTGGTCGAGTAAGGGTTGAAGTAGCAGTTGTGCTTCTCCCCAAATAAGTGGCCATGGTTGCGTACGTACTTGTGCTTCAGCTTCCGGTGGACAAGCCTCTCGATAGCTGTGCGCCTGGTCTTGTCCCGATCGTCCTTGGCGCGCCCGCCCCGACCACGGCCGCTACCCTTCACGTAAGATGTATCTGACGTGTCGTACTTGCACGCTTGTGCCCGTACTTGCTGGTTGGGAGCAGGGGAACGGACACGACGATTACTGTCACGGTAAAGGCCCT
>JANWGL010001251.1:0-38252 GCA_025200755.1 Ceratobasidium sp. C01
CTGGGACGTACAATGATGTTTATCCTACTGAAGAGGCTCCAACTGTGCAACCCAATCAAGTTCCTGGATGCGCTCGTTCCACTTGTTCGGTCTGGACAGCCGAAGCAGGAGGAACAAGTGTTCCACGGAATAGAAAGTGTCGGAGAGGCTTTCATTGTCAATCAAAGTGGCACCAACACTGCCAAGGTAGTCGTTAAAGTCGCTGATCTATAGTGTCTGCGAGTAGTGTATTGTAGTGATAGGGCATCGAAGAATTTGCGGATTTCATTTGTATTGTCCTAAGAAGCTTCAATGGAGTTCACCAAAACAGTTAACTCGTTTTGGATCGCCAAGGCCACCTTGTGGTTTGGCCGGACACCCTTCCCCTTCGAGCCTATAATCCGACTTACAACATATCCCCATATGATCGTCAATTAGGGGCACGGATATCAATCCATCATGATTGGTTCTCATCGTGATGCTGTGATCAATTGGATGCGTGAACTTTGCCGGAGGTCCGACAAGAAATACACCAGTCCATTTCGTTCGCCGAGTCACGTGATTTACTTTCTGGTGCTGTATAAGACCTACTCGGTTTGTGTTTCTGGCCTTTCGCCGCTATTGAATAATGATGAATGCACGAATAAAACATATTTAAAACTCGTCAGGAACCTGTATTAGTAGTGTTTTGACGACGCAGTACGAGCGGGAGAACCTGTGGACGCGAAGCGCGTCGAGGTGTCGACCGGACCGCCACGTATGTGTCCAAATTGGATCGCTGATCAGGGATGGTTCCGGAAGCCATCGTTATGTGCGTCGAACGGGTTAGTTGCGGCTGATGCGCGCGAAGAGTGGAATGCCGGGAACAGAGAAGATATAGACCTGCGGTCGCTCTTCGCCATGTGTCAGGCACCGTTCGACCTAGCGGGTGCAACCTGTTTCTTAGTACTAGGAGCACCAGTGTCTCCTATGCCTTAAAAAATCTATTACGATCATCATATATTCGATATATAAGAAGAGCTTAGTCTCGCCCCGCAAACTCAAAGTTAAACCGCTATAAATACACGGGATCGAAGCCTTTGGTTCTTTTTTGTACTAGAATGGACGGCTTTAGTGGTAGCTTTTGGTTAGACTTTAAGTAAATGCCTGAGACGAGTATATAGTGCAGTTGAAATACTTGCCTTATTGAAGACACGTTTTGTTGTCATTCGATATTCTTGGTTTCCGCTTCTCAGAATATTGAGAGTCCGTATTCACTGGCATGGAAGGGCTAGAATGGAAGCGTTCGACGACCCTGTCAGCTCTTCCTAATATCTTCCTCATGTTCAGCCAGCACTGTAGCCTAGTGTACTCAAGTTGAATCTAGCATACAGTCCTACGTCGGCTGAAAAGAAGAAATGGATGCTTCTCATCCTGGACGAAATCGGGAACGGTCACGCCGCTTCAATTTTCCTATGGACGGGTGTTGTGGAGCTGAAAATAACAACAGCCGCTTGGCGTGCCTTTGATGCCCTTCTCACCAGTCAAAGGCAATCATATCGTGATTTCTGAGGCAGGGTGACTATAGCATCACGTGTGGGTGATGTCACTAACGGTATTGGGCGGGCCGGAAAATGAACCCTAAGTCCCTGAATTCCCGTCGACATTTGCAGCCGCCACGGCTAGGAAGACTTGCGGAGTGCCCCGGAAGCTCTTATTCTTCCCCATTAGGCTACAGTTCTGGGGTATATCTTCTCCCCACGGGTCTCCGTCCGCTTCGTAGCCGCATGAAGTCACTTCCATTCATCCCCGTGGGACAACCTGGCTACATAATGGTTCCAAAAACAACAACAACGCGCTTCGGTCGGACATTGCGCCAAGCTTGGCGAGCCCCCTAGCAGAACACCCATTAGGTTCAAATACTTAAGAAAGCCCTGTCCTCTGTCTTCGTCTTCGTCTGGTCAGACTCTTCCTCCCGCCAGCCGTTTCTTCCCCTCCCGCAAGGCAGTTCGGTTCCATTTGAAACGTCGAGATGGCGAGCGTGAACGCCAAAGCCATAGTGTTTTGTTTCTTCGTCGCCTTTGGTGGCTTTCTCTTTGGTGTATGTACCCGTTCGGAAGAGTAGATTCTTTCGGAACTGACTATGGTCCTTGCAGTATGACATCGGTGTCATCTCGGGATGTTTGATTATGCCAGACTTTGTGGAGCGATTCGGTGTAATGGGACCCGATGGTGTCTACGTCCTTGACGCTCATAGACAAAGTATTATCACCAGTTTGCTCTCTGCTGGGTGCGTATTCATATGAATAATTTGTAATGCGTTGACTGAGCCACCTCTAGGACGTTCGTGGGTGCTCTTGGCCAAGCCTTTTCGTCTGATCGCTTTGGTCGCCGCTGGTCTATTTTCATCTGGTGCGCCATCTTCACCGTCGGCGTGGCCATTCAAACTGGTACGGAAAGGAGCATTGCACAAATTTCCGTTGGGTATGTTTCTTGTTCTACTACTTCGGGTAATATTAATTTCTCGTTATGATAGCCGTTTCATTGCTGGTCTTGGTGTCGGCGCGATGTCCGCGATCGTTCCTCTCTACAACGGTGAGACCGCGCCCAAGAAGATCCGTGGAGCGTTGCTCGTGCTCTACCAATTACAAATTATTGCCGGGTAAGCCGCGGCTAATCTTTGTTCCGGCTCTCAAAGTCCATACTAACGTTACTTCCATAAATAGTATCTTCTTGAGCTACATTCTTGACTTCGCGACCCACAAGGTCCCAGGTTCTGCTTCTTGGCGTGTTCCCGTGGGGCTGCAGCTCCTGTGGGGTCTTATTCTGTGCGGAGGTGTCATGTTCTTGCCAGAGAGCCCGTAAGTTATTTCGTAATTCTTTCAAGAGACGCGAAATTGAGCTGTCATCCTAGGCGTTATCTTCTCGGTCAAGGACGTGAGGACGAAGCGCGTGCGGCTATCTCTGCGGTTAACGGTTACCCACCAAACGATCCGTTTGTGGACGATGTTGTTGAGGAACTTCAAATGGGTATCCGTGCTGAGAACGAGGTAAGTTCATAGCCGAAAACTCGCCACTTCTAAGGAAACTCATCAATACAATTTAGGGTGGCAAAGCGACCTGGATGGAATGCTTCTCGACTCGTAACAAGCTGTGGATGCGTACTGGAAACGGAATGATGTTGCAGTTCATTCAGCAGCTGAACGGTCAAAACTTCTACTGTAAGTAGACTAATAGTTATTCGAAGAAACATTTGTTAAGTGGCGCAACTATAGACTACTACGGTGATACGTTCTTCAAGAGCGCAGGAACTACCTTGTCGCCATACGTTATCCAGATCATCCTCGGTGCTGTCTCTTTGGTCGGAACTGTCCCTGCCTTGTACCTCATTGAGACCTGGGGTCGTCGCCGAGTACGTTCGGTCTCAAACACTCTCAGTGGGAAATTAGTGCTAACTTCGGCTATCACAGTCGCTTCTCCTTGGTGCTTTCCTCGAGGGATCTTGCTCTTTGATCGCAGGCTTGGTCGGACACTTCACGCTCGCTCCTGAGGGAACTCCTCTCGAACTCCTGACCCCGCGAAACAAGGCTGGTGGAGACACCCTTATTGCGTTTGCCGTGTTGCATGTGTTCTCGTTCTCGATGTTCTGGGGACCTGGTACGTGCTACAGTCTCTCACCATTAATGACCGTACGCTGATTGCAAGGTTTTATTAGTACCCTGGGTGTACCTCGGCGAGTCTTTCCCGCTCCGTGTCCGCTCCAAGTCCATCGCTCTCGGAAGCGCCACCAACTGGCTCTGGAACTTCTTGCTCTCGTTCTTCGCTCCTCGCATTGCCAAGGAGTGAGTGCTCAACAGAATAATCTAAAACGGCACGGTGTCTTACTTTTATTTTCTAGTATCGGTCCCCTCATCTTGCTCATCTTCTTCGGCATGCTCACGTTCGGTTTCGCCTACGTCTGGCTCTGCATCCCCGAGACCAAGGGACTTACTCTCGAGGAGGTACGCATATTAGTCACTATTATACCTTCATCGTCTTTCTAATATGCGATCGGTTTATCTAGGTCGACGAGATGTACCGTGCTGGCGTCAAGCCATGGCAATCCGAAGGATGGAGGCCAAGCGAGAAGCAGCTCACGCATGGGCACCACGCTAAGCCCACAATTGGCTCTACTTCTTCGAGCGATGAGAAGCCTGGTGTCGTGCAATCTGAGAATGGTAAGTTCTCGAACTTTCGGGAGGTCTAGAACATTTCGCTTATGATTCTTTCTCTTTTGGTAGCTTAGTGATGACATGACGGATGATATTTAACCGATGTTGTTTGTGGATTTGTACGAGAAAAACAAATGTATATTGTAGTTGTGTGTATGAGAATGTCGATATATGCGCATCGAATGTTTCATTGAGTTTTCGAGCCCGCTCCGACCGGATCATTGAACCTCCCACAATATTCGAGACCTGGCGTCGCTTCACCAGTCGAAACTTTATCGAAACGTTTCGCTTCGTGAGGAGTCGTAGATATTAACCATCACCCAAAATCCTCAATCCGTTCCGGATCTCAAATATAATGCACTTGACGAATTGAATCCAAAAAGTCCCCGGCTTCAATGTTTTTTGTCCATTGCAACAGTACTCTTCCCTCTCAGCGCGAGTTTGACGCTTGTGAGAACACAACTACCATATCCATGACTCATTACTAACCCACCAACAGAAACGGGTTTCGTAAGCATGTCAATCCGGTGTCGGCGCTTAATGAAACCCGCACCACCTGTCACGATCCACCGTCCCAGGTCTACCCTACTCTGTGCGATACTTTACGTCTCACGGTAATACTTTCCCCTCTGATCCGGGGCTATTTGCATGGATTATTTCACTAACAAGAGACAAATGCTTGTGAGAGGGATGACTGCCTTACCCACAACCTTTTGCTGATTTTGCTGTTGCTCCAGGGGGATATAGAAATAACAGGTTTTCTTACTAAAATAACGCAGGAATGGGAGAATGCTCGTGTACACCTGGATAGGGCGATTACAACCTACGTCAAGGCAACGCAGGCTCTCGAAGCGGCGACTGCTTCCTATCCATTCTGGGCGCTTCCCAATCCTATAACCGTCTTCGAAAACCAACTCGAGTCGCTATTACTTGGGCTCATCATGCTCGATAAGGCGCGGACCACACTGATAAGAAATCAAAACGCACACTGCTCGCTGATCTGCCGGTTACCATCTGAGCTGCTGGCCTCCATATTTCAAGTTGTCGTCGATGATGCGTATCCCCTTCATATTTTCGATTCTCCAAAATATGCCAACCCTGCGACTCAGCTCATACAAGTGTGCTCAGGTTGGCGTCAGGTTGCGTTGAACTCCGGATCTTTGTGGTCCTGCATTATACTATCATACCGAACTTATGGCGATTACGAACGGGTCTCAGCCGCTGCCCAGGTGCAGCTAGAGAGAACCCGGGGGGCTCCAATAGATGTGTTCGTTTGTTACGGGTTGGAGTACAGGCTAATCGACACGCGATTATCGTATACACCTTATCTCATCAAACCATATATGAAGCAGCTTCGCTCCCTGGAGATGAGAGCTTACAGCGTCGAAGATATCGAATCCATGTTGGAATGTTGTCTCGAGAACGGATCTGCTGGGTCACTTTCGCGACTTGAGATACGTAGCGGGAAATTGCTATTCCCTCCCCTCTTCCATTCAGCCAACCTAAAGACGCGCAAACTACTCGATGAATACTTGCGATCTGTTCGTATACTCCGCTTACACAGGACAGCGTTTGACTGGAAGTGTGCTGTATTTGAGCAACTCGACGAGCTACTCCTCAGCCGTTTACCTGATTCCGTCTGCCCAACATTGACGCAGATCGCGAGGGTGTTTTCAGCCAGTCCTAGTCTACAGTACCTCGGGCTCGATGAAACTACAATCCACGGCAGGGGCGAGCTCGGGATCCACCCACCTGTGAAGCTTAAACACTTGCAGAAACTTTTACTCCATAAGTTAGGCACCGCGGATTTTCGAAGGGCGATCTCGATCTTATCCACAGCTCACTGCCACGATGTTTACTTCATCGCCGACTTTAACCCCTCCGCAATGCTCGAGGTCTTGCGTCGGTTCGCTAGCGAAAACAAAGTCGAAACATTCCGCCTTGGAGGCCTGTCCAGTGATCAGCCTGTACCCTCGATCCTCGATTGTCTGCCAGACCTCGATTATATGATATTAGACAATCTGAGGCTGAGCGGCTCCGATTTAGATGCTATTGTCCACCGAGGCGGCGCTCCTCTAGTGTCACCCTTCTCCCCTCTCGCTCAAGGCGATTCCGCCAGCCATCTCCCTAGAATCAGACGGTTGTCATTGAACGGCTGTACTATCGACTCCGACGAGACGAAATTTAAAGAGATAATTTCTCGTTCTTCCTTGAGAGTCTTTGAGCTGTACACCTGCTCAATCAGTGCCAAGACGAAATTACGAGCGGAGGGTGGTGATACAAATATAGCTATCAATACACTTCGCATCGGTGCTACGTCGGAACTAGGTATTTGGTTGACTCAGAATGTCGTTGGCCGTGTATATATCAAATAGCCGGCATGTATTTCGATGTAGTTAATAGATACTACTGTATGCAAACGAGCCAAAAGGGCTACCTAGCCGCTCGCGGGTTCCACCCCCTTGGCTATTCGTCAAACTTTTGTGAAGCATTTAGGCAGTGCAGATTCTACAGTGGAATGAGCATATTTGAGTAAATCCTGGCTGAAAATAAAGTCCCTAATAGGTCTCGATTGTTTTATTTCGCTTTGACCGGCGGAGGTCCTCGTTGCTTTATCCTTATAATCGAATGTTTCAGGTTGCATCGATAACGATACGCGCATAGTACTCACCGGCGTGGTACTGCCGCAAAAATATCTTTCAACTTTAACATGCACGCCGGGAAGGGTGTTACACTGTGATAGTGCATCCCGGTGAAAGATATAAGCAGGTATATATAGCTCCGCTTAACATATCTCTGCTTCAGTTGTACGCAAAATAAGAGCAAATACTCCATCAATCATTCGGTCCTTGTCCCGCTCGCTGGTAAATCAGCGGCGTTGTCTGGACTCGCGATAAGTTTGCTCTCCCGTTTCTCTTCTCTTCGTCTGTCACGTGCCCTGCTCTCTGTGTGCTGTTTCTTCCTGCTGTAATGTCGCACCATAGGGCGTAGCCCCGCAACGACATAAAAGATACTTGATTCAAAAAAAAAAAAAAAAAAATCAGCGGCGACAAATATTTGGGGGATCCCAGCTCCAAACGTTATGCACAACCCCGAGGCTAGGGGACTTACTCTCGAAGAGGTACGCATTTAATCACCGTTATACCATAGTCACCTCTCAAACACATGATCGCCCCACCTGCCAGTTTTAGCGATGGGAAGCCTAGAATTGTGCAGGCTGAAAATGGTAAGCTCGCAAACTTTCGGGTGACCTAGAACGTTTTGCTTAGGTTTCCGTCTTTTTTGTTCCTCTTCAGGTAGCATAGTGATGACATGGTGAGCGGCATTTAACTGGTATTGGTTTGTGGGGTTCTATGAGAAAAAGGGAAAATATAACGTGGTTGTGTGTATGAGAATGTCGATCTATGCGCATCGAATGTTCTGTTGGGCTTTTGAGCTCGCTCTGACCCTATTAGTGAACCTCCCAAGTTGCTTCCACAAGTCGAGACTATGTTGAAGAGTTTCGCTTTGTGGATATTCGTAGATATTCGTAGATGACAACTTCCATCGGAGATTGAAGATCTTCGCGGGATCTCAAATATCTTTCGCTTGGCGGGTTCAGTATAAATGATTCTAATTTCAGTGCCCTTGACCATCGCGGTAGCGCCCACCAGTATCATCCTATCTTATCTCACCCGAGCCCAACTAGCTGTTTCTAAGGATTAAATAACTATCGTTGCGCCACCCGCGTAATTGTTAGATACTGTATATGACTACTATATCAATAATTCGTATCGATCCAACCGCTTCGTAAGCTGTAAATGCGGTGCCGGCGCTTAATCGAACCCGTACCACCCGCCACGATCTATCAAAATTAAATTGACTTAGGTTTGCCTCACTCTGCATGATACCTTGCGCCTCGAAATAATCTCTGCCCCCCCAGTCTAGCCCAACCCGCACGAATTACCTTAGACGCAAGAACTAAATGCTAGTGAGGACTCTGGATGCCATATCCATAACCTGTTACTGATCCAGATCCAGGGGGATACCGAAATAACGGAGTTTCTTAACAAAATCGCGCAGGATTGGGAAAGTGCTCGCGTCCATCTGGCCAACGCGGTTGAAACTTATGTTAGGGCGACAAAGGCCTTCGAAGCGGCTGCTGACTCCTATCCATTCTGGGCATTTCCCAATTCGACATCCGTTTTCGATAACGAACTTGAATCACTATCGTTGAGGCTGGCCGAGCTCGATAAGGCACGGGTGGCGCTAACAAGAAACCGAAACGCCCAATGCTCACCGATCTGCCGGCTACCATCTGAGCTACTCTCTTTTATATTTCAGGTCGTCGTCGACGATGCATTTCCTCATCTCTTCGAGTCACCAAAATATGCCAACCCTGCGGCTCAACTCATACGAGTGTGTTCACGCTGGCGCCAGGTTGCGTTGGACACCGGATCTTTGTGGTCTTGCATTATACTATCATACCGAACTTCTGGGGATTACGAACGTGTCACAACTACTGCCCATGTGCAGTTAGAGCGAACGCGGGGAGCTCCAATAGACGTATTCGTCTGTTACGGGGTGGCGCTCGAGGTGGTCGACCCACGATTCCAGTATACCCCTTCTCTTCTCAAACCATATATGAAGCAGCTTCGCTCTTTGATAATGAGGCCCTACAGGTCTCAGGATATTGAATCCATGCTGGAATGCTGCCTCGAGAACGGAACTGTTGGATCACTTTCGCGACTTGAGATACGTAGCGGATACTTTTCATCCTATTTCCTCTTTCGTCAGGCGAACTTAGAGATACGTAAACTACTCGGTGAATATCTGCGATCTGTTCGCATACTCCGCTTACATAGTATAGCGTTTGACTGGAAGTGCGTTGTATTCGAGCAACTCGATGAGCTACTTCTCGACCGTCTACCTGACTCCATCTGCCCAACCTTGACGCAGCTCGTGGGGGTGCTTTCAGCTAGTCCTGGTCTACAGTATCTCAATCTAGAGAGTACTGCTATTCGTGGTGGGGAAGAACTCGAGGTCCACCCACCTGTCAATCTTGAACACTTGAAAAAGCTCAGGCTCTTTAGATTGGGCACGGCAGACTTTCAGAAAGCAGTCTCGATCGTATCCATACGTCGTTGTTCCGATGTTTATTTCATCACCGACTTTAACTCTTCCACAATGCTCGAGGTCTTGCGCGAGTTTGGCAGCAAAACCTTGGTTGACGCGTTCCGCCTTAAGGGCGTTTCCAACAATCAGCCTGTACCCGAAATCCTTGGATGTCTGCCAAACCCCAAATGTATTATGTTCGATAATCTGAGGCTGAGCGACTCCGATTTGGATGCAACTATACGTCGTAGCAGCGCTTCTCTAGTGCCACCCCTGTCACCTCTCTCTCAAGCTGGTTCTGCTAGCCACCTCTCCAGCATCACACGATTATCACTGACTGGCTGTATTCTTGAATCCAACGAGGCGGCGTTCAAAGAAGCAATTTCTGGCGTTTCTTTGGATTTCTTAGAGCTGGACACCTGTTCCATCAAGTTTACAACGGAATCTCAAGCGGACGATGGTGGTGCAGGTATACATACCGATACACTTCGCATTGGTGCCAAAACTGAGCTGGGCATCTGGCTGGTTGGTAATATAGCTGGCCGCGTAGTTGTTAAATAGCCAAAACATGCTTTAACATATTTAGTAGATATGCGAACGAATTTAAACGGGCTGCCAAGCGAGCTCTGATTTTGTCTATTTTACTACTGCCGAGCCGGTGTGGAGCCATAGGCGGTGTAGGTCACATGGTGAGGCGGGTACCTGTATTCGAGCGACTCGACGAGCTATTTCTCGACCGTCTACCTAATTCCGTCAGCCCAACTTTGACGCAGCTCGCGAGGGTGCTTTCAGCTAGTCCTAACCTACAATACCTCGGTCTCGAAAGTACCACTATTTACGATGGGGAAGAACTTGGAGTTCACTCACCAGTGATGCTCAAACACTTGCAGAAACTCAGGCTCTTTAGCTTAGGCACTGAAGCCTTTCAGAAGGTCGCCTCGATCATATCCATAGACCGCTGTTCCGATGCCTATTTCATCGCGGACTTTAATTCTTCCGCAATGCTCAAGCTCTTGCATCGGTTCATTAGCCAAATTTACATTGAAATGTTCCGCTTTAGGGGCCTATCCAAAAATCAGCCTGTACCCGAAATCCTTGAATGTCTGCTAGACCCCAAATATATCATATTGGATGATCTGAGCCTAGGCGACTCCGATTTGGATGCTCTTGTCTGCCGTGGCAGCACTTCTACAGTGCCACCCCTGTCACCTCGCGCTCAAGCCGGTTCCGTTAGTCATCTCTCCCGGTTCACATCCTTATTACTGACTGGCTGTGCTATCGACTCCGACGAGGCGAGATTCAAAGAGACGATTTCCCGTCTCTCTTTGAATTTCCTACAGCTGAGCACCTGTTCCATTAGGGTTAGAATGGAATCGCAAGGAGACGATGGTGTCGCCCGTGTAACTTCCAATTTACACCGCATCGATGCCGCAGGGGAGCTAGGCATCTGGTTGACTGAAAATATAGCTGTTCGTGTGATTATTAAATAGCCGACAGATTAGTGGTGTTTAAGCGAACTCGTTTTGTGGATCCGTACCAACAAAAGCAAATGTATATTACCTTGCTTAACAAGGTTTCTCCACGGCCATAATGTCCGCAAAATAATTCCCAAAATTTATAACTATTTTTTTCTGTTGACCCATCGATGTAAATCATAGCTTCTATCTCTTATCGGACTGGATTAAAAGTAGTCCAATCTTGCGGCCGCAAACACGATTCCCATCTTGCCTTGGGCTTACTTATCATCACAAATCTAAGCCTTCTGGAAACGGAACAGGAATATGCGCCGCTCAAGAATGTGACAACTATAGGTCATTTTACATTAGTTCTTATTTATTGTAAGGTATATACTGTATGCTTTGGACATGGGAACAATTCCGAGTTTATACTTGGCTGACAGGCTAACTCAGAGGTGTAACAATGGTCTTTAACATGCAACGTCTGTGTTACCTTGCTAGCAAGAGCTTTTACGGGCAAAAGATGTATTGCTAAGATGGCAACATTGCCACAAGACTCAGATTCCCGGCCATGCTCGTGATCAGTCGGATATGTGATTCCAAATCGCGGCCGCGATCACACTTTCTCATTTTGTCACGTATACGTTTGCCTGTAATGCTTGGATTTTCTCACCTCTCGTCCTTGCTTAAAGCTTACTGGTAATAAGCTACAGTATCCTTTAATGCGAACCAAGAAGTGATGTACTGTAGACCCACCTATGAGATCGGGAGTTTTGGTTGCCCAGGTCGAGCATTTATTCATCAGCTAATTGATGGAGCTCCGACGCATCGAAGCAAGACGCGCACTCGCGTTTACCCAATGTCATATTATCATCCAGTTGATCTCCAATGGTTTTCTGAGGATTGTTTGACTAAAATAACCTACCACTCAGATCCGTTTGTCGCCCACACATCCTTAAAGCGCAGCATTAGTATGGCCCCCCGAGCCAAAATCCGAGATGCTAGATAACTCTCGAGCGCACATATGGTGCACCGTAGGGTTGCGGAATATCCAATGCACGCATACATAGCCCAGGAGCACTTGGGGGCGCGCATATAAGACCCCGGAGCCCTCGCAAGTATCTCGACGGCGCTACTGCGTACTAGTTTTAGCCGGGCCGAGCAGTCTGGTCCCTCTTATGTGTAAGCTAAGACAAATTATAAATATAGTATTGTTTATAGGACACTGGTAGACACAGATATGGAGAAGTACCAGGTCGCGACAGGAAAGCCGGAAGGGGCACACGCACTTCATCGACAATCAACCGAGTACATGTAGATGGTATGAATTATTCAAAAAAGCTCAAAGGTATTAGGGCATCTACATGTTAGACGTCTATCAGTTGACGCGTCGGTATGTCAGTGGGTGGTGGCAAGTCAGCTCGAATATGCGTAGACGCCCTGGCTTAATCAGTCTGCTAGATATTAGTAACATCGTCGGCAAGGTATGTGCCGCCCGGCGGCGCTCCTCGAGTTGCAACTGTGTGTATGCGAATGTTAATATATGCGCATCGAATGTTTTGTTGAGTTTTCGAGTCCACTCTAGCCATATTATTAAATCTCCCATAGTGATTAACACCTTTCTTTGTTTCACCAATCAATGTTGTGTAAAAACGTTCTACTTCGTGATGGTTCGTAGATATTGACCATTAGCCAAGGCCTCGATCCCATGCTAGATCTCAAACGTATTGCGTTAGGCGGGTTGGATCCGAAGAGCTCCCGTTTAGATGTTTTTGCCCATTGCGGCAGCAAACCTCCCTCCTAACGCGAATTTGTTGCTCGCGAGCACATAATTGCTAGTCCACAAGTCATTGCGGAAACGATTTCGTAAGCATGTTGATCCGGTGCCGGCGCTTAATCGAACCTGCACCACCCACCACGACCTCCCGAAATTGAATTGACCTAGGCTTGCCCCACTCTGTACGATACCTTGCGCCTCGAAATAATCTCTGTGCCCTAGTCTAGCTTAACCTGTACGAATCACCGTACACGCAAGGCATAAATGCTCGTGAGAACGTTGGCTGCTATATCCATAATTTGTGACTGAGCCAGCTCCAGGGGGATACCGAAACAACGGGGTTTCTTGACAAAATCGCGCAGGATTGGCAAAATGCTCGCGCGCATCTGGACAGCGCGATTGAAAACTATGTTAGGGCGACAAAGGCCCTCGAAGCGGCTGCTGTCTCCTATCCAGTCTGGGTGTTTCCCAATTCGACATCCGTTTTTGATAACGAACACGAATCACTATCGTTGAGGCAGGCCGAGCTCGATAAGGCACGGGTGGCGCTAAAAAGAAATCGAAACGCCCAATGCTCACCGATCTGCCGGCTACCACCCGAGCTACTATCTTTCATATTTCAGGTCGTCGTCGACGATGCATATCCCGATCTCTTCGAGTCACCAAAATATGCCAACCCTGCGACTCAACTCATACGAGTGTGTTCACGCTGGCGCCAGATTGCGTTGGACACCGGATCTTTGTGGTCTTGCATTATACTATCATACCAAACCTCTGGGGATTACGAACGTGTCACAGCCACTGCCCAAGTGCAGCTAGAGCGAACGCGGGGAGCTCCAATAGACGTATTCGTTTGTTACGGGGTGGAGGGCGAGGTAGTCGACACACGATTCCAGTCTACCCCTTCTCTTCTCAAACCATATATGAAGCAGCTTCGCTCTTTGACAATGAGGCCCTACACGTCCCAGGATATTGAATCCATGCTGGAATGCTGCCTCGAGAACGGAACTGCTGGGTCACTTTCGCGACTTGAGATACGTAGCGGACGTCTTTTATCCCCTTCCCTCTTTCATCAGGCGAACCTAGAGACACGCAAACTACTCGATGAATATCTGCGATCTGTTCGCATACTCAACTTACATCGGACAGCGTTTGACTGGGAGTGTGCTGTATTCCAGCGACTCGACGAGCTCCTTCTCGCCCGTTTACCTGACTTCATCTGCCCAACCTTGACGCAGCTCGTGGAGGTGCTTTCGGCTAGTCCCGGTCTACAGTATCTCAATCTAGAGAGTACTGCAATTCATGATGGGGAAGTACTCGGGGTGCACCCACCTGTGAAGTTTGAACACTTAAAAAAGCTCAGGCTTTTTAAGTTAGACACGGCAGACTTTCAGAGAGTAATCTCGGTCTTATCCGTGCGTCGTTGTTCCGATGTTTATTTCATCGCCGACTTTAACTCTTCCACAATGCTCGAGGTCTTGCGCGAGTTTGGCAGCAAAACCTTGGTTGACAAATTCTGCCTCGAAGGCCTAAGCAAAAATCAGCCTGTACCCGAAATCCTCGAATGTCTGCCAAGCCCTAAATACATTATGTTCGAGGATCTGAGGCTAGGCGACTCCGATTTGGATGCACTTATACGTCGTAGCAGCGCTGCTATAGTGCCACTCCTGTCGCCTCTGTCTCAAGCTGATTCCGCTAGCCACCTCCCCGGTATCACGCGATTGTCACTGACTGGCTGTATTCTTGACTCCGACGAGGCGGCGTTCAAAGAAGCAATTTCTGGCGTTTCTTTGGAATTCTTTGAGCTGGACACCTGTTCCATCAAGGTTACAACGGAATCACAAGCAGACGATGATAGTGCAGGTATACATACCAATATACTTCGCATTGATCCCACAACAGAGCTAGGCACCTGGCTGATTGATAATATATCTGGCCACGTAGTTATTAAATAGCCGAATCATGGGTAACAATAGAGAGTTTGTGCATAGTGACATTGTCACTATGTGACGGATTTTCAATCTCAAATATTTTGATATTTTCTCACCGCATCCCAGCGATACTTCGAGAACTTACCGAAGGTACCATTCTCTGTCGGCACAGCAAGTTTGAATGACTTAGGTAACGTGTTGGTCGAGAAATCGCCGTCACAGAAATTTGGGGTTAGTGACATTGTCACTATGCACAAACTCTCTAATATGAATATAAAACGTCGTATAGTAAATACAACAGTAGATATGCCATACTAAACGTGTGCTGAAAAAGAATTACTGAGAATACGACGCCTCCGGCGTTGTGTATGTTGTGAGGGGTAAAGATGCTATATTCAATGCGAAGATAGAGTTAGAGAGGCGTTCGCGCTCCTCCTGATTTATACGTATACGGGCGTTCTAGTAGGTTTTAGATACGCTGAGAACAGTCCAGCGTATGCGCATATATGACGAAGTCATATAGGCGTATATCCGATTAGGTATGCCGGTCATTCGATAGTTCGCTTACGTTCTGTTAAATTCTAGCACATTCTGTGTATTCGCTTTGTATGTACATACAGTATATACTATTTAACATCCTGTTTTGACATATTTAGTGGATATGCGAATGAATTTAAACGGGTGGCCAAGCAGGCTTTGATTCCATCCATTTTACTACTGCTGGGCTTGGATGTGGCCTTTGGGCGGTGCAGGTTCTATGGTGAAGTGCGTATATGTGCGTCCTGGTAGGCTGAGAATGAAGCACCCAACAACCCTCAATTCTCTTGTACTCGCTCTAGCGGATGGAAGGCCGCATCACTTTACCCTTACGTTCGACTATTTACATGTTGCATCTGACATAACGACATACACCTTTGATAACACCGGGCATGTTACTGAGGCAAGAATGGGGATCGATTTCGACAGGGGCACAAGAAACGGTATGTTAGATTAGCTAAATAAACACTACGGCAGCTCGTGGTCAAACATAAAAACGCATATATGATTCTGTCTGGCGTAGCTGTGCCTTCAATGTGCGCAATCTGACCGTTGCTATAGGATGAATATCCGGTCAATCGTTCAGTTTGTTTCCCGCTTGCTGATGATCAAACAATATACACCATCTTTGAGATCTGGAGGATCGTTTGTTAGCCTAGAGCTTGGAGTCAGGTGGAGCACGGAGGTATGAGGGGGGTTGCGTGAGTAGATCCGTGTGATGATAAATTTACCGTGCCAGCGGGCGGCTAAAGATTATATAAGCATGGGAACAAGGGGTGGGCGCTTATATAACAAGACCTACACCACCCGTTACAACCTACAAACGGGGAAGTAGCCTTTGTCGACTGGCCTCACTCAGGAAGATACCTCACGCCTCGCGGTAATATCTGCTTCACTTATACTTATCCAATCCAATTTACAAGGATTGCTCTACTAACAAGAGGCCGATGCTTGTGAGTAATGTGGTCGCAGTCCATCCGCAACTCGTTCCTGAACCAATTGAGGCCCCAGGAGGACACGGAAATAACGAACTTTCTTGCCAAAGTTACGCAGGAATGGGAGAGCGCTCGCGCGTGTTTGGCCTTGGCGATCGAAACCTACGTCAGGGCAACTAAAACCTTTGAAGCAGCGACTGCTTCCTCTCCGCTCTGGACGGTTCTCAATCCTACATCCGTTTTCGAAACCCAACTCGGGTCGCTATCACTCGGTCTCAATGAGCTCGAGAAGGCACGAACGATACTCATCAGAAACCAAAACGTTCATTGTTCGCCGATCTGCCGCCTACCATCTGAGCTGCTGTCCTCCATATTTCAGGTTGTCGTCGACCATGCATACCCTCTTCATATTTTCGATTCTCCAAAATATGCCAACCCTGCGGCTCAACTCATACGAGTGTGCTCCCGCTGGCGACAGGTTGCGTTCGACACCGGAACTTTATGGTCCTGCATTATACTATCGTACCAGTCTTACACCGATTACGAACGAGTCTCAGCCACTGCCCAAGTGCAATTGGAGCGAACACGGGGGTCTCCGATAGATGTGTTCGTCTGTTACGGGGTGGAGAGCGAGCTGGACGACCCACGATTACGGTATACGCCTTATTTAATCGAACCCTATATGAAGCAGCTTCGCTCTTTGACGATGAGACCTTACAGCGCCGAGGGTGTCGAATCGTTGTTAGAACGCTGCCTCGAGAACGGAGCTGTCGGGTCACTTTTGCAGCTTGAAATACATAGCGGAAACCTTTTATCGTCTCCCCTTTTCCATCAGGCCAGCCTAGATACACGCCGTCAACTTGACGAATATCTCCGATCTGTTCGCACTCTCTGTCTATACAGGACAACGTTTGACTGGAAGTGTCCCGTATTCGAGCGACTCGACGAGCTACTTCTCGACCGTCTACCTGACTCCGTCTGCCCGACCTTAACGCAGCTCGCGGGTGTACTTTCAGCTAGCCCCGGTTTACGCCTCCTCGAGCTCTATGGCACTACGATTCGGCATGGAGGTCAATTCGACGTCGACGTCCCCGTGAAACTTGAACACTTGCAAAACCTTAGGCTCCACATGTCAGGCACCGCGGATTTTGAAAGAGTGGTCTCAATCTTTTCCCTCGGTCACTGTCCCGATGTTTATTTCGTCGCTGATTTTAACCCTTCTTCAATGCTCGATGCCTTACGTCGGTTTGCTCGCAAAAACAAAATCGAAGTATTCCGCTTTGGGGGCTTTCCTAGTAATCAGCCTGTGCCCGAGATCCTCGAATGTCTGCCAGACCTCAAACGTATCATGCTAGACGACCTGAAGCTCGGCGACTCTGACTTGGAAGCTCTTGTCCGTCGTGGCAGCGCTCCTCTTTCTCAACCCGGTTTCGCTAGCCATCGCTCTAGGATCAGACGGGTAGAACTGACCGATTGTACTATCGACTCCGACGAGGCGACGTTCAAAGAGATAATTTCTCGCCTTTCCTTAAGAACTTTTGGGCTGTACACTTGTTCGATCAACGTTGAGCCAGAATTACGAGCGGAGGATGGGAGTACAAGAATAGGACTCAATCCACTTCCCATTAGTTCCGGATCGGAGCTAGGCATTTGGTTGACTCAGAATGTCGTTGGCCGTGTATATATCAAATAGCCGGCATGTGTTTCGATATATTTAATGGATGCTACTATATGCGAACGAGTCAGAAGGGGCTATCGAGCTGTTCCTGAGTTCCACCTCGTCGGCTATCCGCCGAACTTGCGTGGGGCCTTTAGGTAGCGTAGGTTCTATGGTGTGAGTATACAGTATAGGCCTAGCGAGCTTTTCCACGTTGGCGTACGACAAAGCTGGGGATTTGGCTCACTGAAAATATGTCCAGCGTCGGAAAAAAGGTGGTGCACATTCAGGCTGAGGACGGCATGACCATCCCGTTCGCTCATACAGGACCAACGGAATAGTGGCGCAATTAATTATGTCCTAAAATTTCGCTATTTAGAAGGGGCTGACATTTTCGGCCTTAATTTGGACACCGATTTTTGCTAATGCCCACGCGCGTAATTGGTGAAGAGCCCGTATACCTTCTAGTATATTCAGCAAATATGCAAACAAGTATGCGAAGTTTGCCTACCTCGAATGCAATGCTTGTGAGGACATGTCTACCAGATCCACTACTCATTACTGGATCACCAGGCTAAGATAAATGGTTCCGTAAGCACGGAAAAGCGGTGTCGGCGCTTATTCAAACCCACACCACTCGCCACGATCTATCGGAATTGGAGTGGTCTAGGTTTGTCTCATTCTGTGCGATATTTTGCGTCTCGCAGTAATCTAGCCCTATCGCGAATCGTTTCATCAGCGAGAACTAAATGCTCGTGAGAAGCGTGACTACTATATCTTCCACCCAAACTAATCTAACTGAGACTCAGGGGGAGAATGAAATGACAGCCTCCTATCCATTCTGGACGCTGCCAAACCCTGAATTTGTTTTCGAAAACCAACTCGAATCGCTATCACTTGGACAAATCGAGCTTGATAAGGCGCGGGTGACGCTAACACGAGACCGAAAGATACATTGCTCGGCGATCAGCCGCCTACCATTTGAGCTGCTGTCCTCCGTATTTCAGGTTGTCGTCGATGATGCCCATCCGCTTCATATTTTCGACTCTCCAAAATATGCCAACCCTGCGGCTCAACTCATAGGAGTATGTTCACGCTGGCGCCAGATTGCGTTGGATACCGGATCTTTGTGGTCTTGCATTATACTATCATACCGAACTTCTGGGGATTACGAACGCGTCAGAGCCACTGCCAAAGTGCAGCTAGAGCGAACGCGGGGAGCTCCAATAGACGTATTCGTCTGCTACGGGGTGGATTGCGAGGTGGTCGACCCACAATTACGGTCTACACCTTCTCTGATCAAACCCTATATGAAGCAGCTCCGCTCTTTGACGATGAGACCTTACCACGCCGAGGATGCCGAGTCCATGTTGAACTGTTACCTCGAGAACGGAACTGCTGGGTCGCTGTCATATCTCGAGATACATGGTGGAAATTTTCTGTCCCTTCCCCTTTTCTGTGAGGCCAGCCTAGAGACACGCAGATTACTTGATGAATCCCTGCGATCTGTTCGAATACTCCGCTTACGTAGGGCAGCGTTTGGCTGGAAGTGTGCTGTATTTGAGCAACTCGACGAGCTACTTCTCGACCGTCTACCTAACTCTGTCTGCCCAAGCTTGACGGAGCTCGCGGGGGTACTTTCGGCCAGTCCTGGTTTACGGGTCCTCGGGCTCTACGAGGCTATAATTCAGAATGGGGTTCTATCCGAGGACCACACGCTTGTGAAGCTTGAACACTTGCAAAAACTTAAGCTCCGTGGGTTAGGCACGGCAGACTTTCAAAAAATAGTCTCGATCTTATCCCTAGGTTCCTGTCACGGTGTTAATATTATCGACGACTTTAACCCCTCCACAATGCTTGATGCCCTGCGTCGGTTCGCTCGCGAAAACAAAATTGAGGTATTCCGCTTTGGTGGCTTAGCTAACAATCAGCCTGTGCCCGAAATCCTCGAATGTCTGCCAGACCTCAAACGTATTGTGCTAGACAACCTGATACTGAGTGACGTCGACTTGGATGCTCTTGTCCGTCGAGGCAACGTTCCTCAAACGTCACACCTGGCACATCTTGCTCAAGCCGATTCCGCTAGCCAACCTTCTAGAATCGCACGATTGTCACTGACTAAGTGCACTATTGACTCCGACGAGGCGACGTTTAAAGATATAATCTCTCGCCTTCACTTTGGAACTTTTAAGCTACACGCTTGCTCGATCAATGTTAAAACGGAACTACGAGCGGAGGACGGTGATGCACCCACCGCCAGCAATCTACTTCGCATACGCGCCACGACGGAGCTAGGCATATGGTTGACTCAGAATATAGCTGGCCGTGTATATATCACCTAGCTGGTTTCTGTTTTGGCGTATTTAATGGACCCTACTATATGTAAACAAGCCGAAAAGGGCTACCAAACCTTTCCTAGGTTCCGCCCCCTTGGCTATTTATCAAACCTGCATGGTTCCTTTAGGTTGTGTATATTCTATGATTGAATGACGATATCTAAGTAATTCCAGGCTGAAAATAAAGTACTCAACAGATATCGATTGTTTTATTCTCACTCTGACGGATGAGGGACCTCGTTGTTTTCTCCTGTCTCAGGTTGCGCCGAGTACGATACACGCCTGATAATGCATGGTGTGGTGCTGAATAAACTTGGGGTTCAGTTTTAATACGTGCACTGGAAACGGTGTGTTACATTAGATAGTTAAGTGCCCTAGCAACCTCGTGTCAAATTTGAGCACGCATACATGGCCATGTCCAACGTATCCCTGCCTCAATTGTACATCATAATCTCATTGGCAGGTACGGCCCAGTCGTTGCATGAGAACAAACGCTCGATCAACTGTTTGGTCCTGGTCTAGCTTACTGGTGAGTAATCCATGCAGCTAGGATCAAAGTTCCGAGCTTCATGCACCACTTTTGAGATTCCCGTTTAAGAAAAGCATTTACCAGTACTTCACGACTCAATGCATTGATATATATATTTGCCGATCAAACACAAACGAATGTAGCAGAACGTCACCAGTTCCGGGATTTCCAACGGTATAAACCGGGCCCTCTTACGAGGGAGCACTCCCGGACGTTCAAATTGCCCTACAAGAAACACAAATGATATTATACTTCGAAGCAGGGAACGGATTTGTCATATACAGGGTCCGATA
Source organism: Ceratobasidium sp. C01 (assembly GCA_025200755.1). NCBI lineage: Eukaryota > Fungi > Basidiomycota > Agaricomycetes > Cantharellales > Ceratobasidiaceae > Ceratobasidium > Ceratobasidium sp. C01. Next base: position 20,716 of record JANWGL010001251.1, read on the forward strand.
AACATAAGCGCCGAGACAAAGCACAGCTAAACGCATGGGTACTCGGACGCAGATGAACGCACGGGCACTAGGAAGCAGCTCAAATATATATCCGTAAGGTCCCAGCTGTCGGGACGACGGGTACTTAATGCTAACCAATGTTAATAACACCACTCCACAACTCAACGATTGACATGCACAAAAATCCATACCTATATTTCGACAACGACAATGACAACGACGACTTTACCCCAGCTCTTCATCCTCTCACCCCTCAACCAAGTTCAGATAATTACCATACTAAAACTTGAACAAAAGCGACAAGGAGAGAACTGTGCTCACCTGCCTAGCACCCAATACCTGAATCGTTCACTCCCTCGTTGGCCAATGAAGCTTGGCGCGCCCCAATCTCGCGTGCGTTCTTGGAAAAATACAACCTCGCCCTCGTGTGAGTATCCAGCGGGTGCAAAGCGCGCTTTCAGGGGACGGAGGGCTTCCCATCTGACATGCGCTTAATGTGTGAGTTGAGGGGTGCAGGGGGAAGGTTGGAGATACGTGAGGGCTTACGCGTGGTGGCGTAGGATCTCGTTCACAGTGCGGTGCGCAAAATGCGTCCTGGAAATCTCATGCGCAAGCATCGCACTTAGTCGGCCTGTAAACGACTAAATCAATCCCAGTCCACATAGCAGATTTCGGGAGCACGTCGAGATCGTGCATAAACGCAACTAACGAGATAGGCGAGAGCGGAAGCAGGCCACCAAGAGAGCGATTACGTGGAAGGAGTGGCGAGAACGAGCTATTGGTTGGCTTAAAGGTGTAGGGCCAGGTAGAGTGCAAGCACTTGGAGGAGGCAGGGTTTGGAGATCCATGTACCGTTATCATAAAGATCACGTAATCATGGATGCCAGGCACCGGCGCTTCAACAAACAAACACCACTCGCCACAATCTGCAAACGGGAAAGTGGCATCTGTCGACCACCTCACACTGTCTCTCGCAGTAATCTCCGATCCTCGTATCCGACCCTACTCGCAGGAATTGTGTCATCAACTAAAAATAAATGCTCGTGAGAAGTCTGACGACCAATTCTACCACCTGTTACTGACTCAACTTATGCTCCAGAGGGATTCAGAAAGAACGAAATTTCTCACTAAAATCACGCAGGAATGGGAGAACGCTCGCAAAAAAATGGCCAAGGCGATTGAAACCTACGTTGAGGCAACAAAGGCCCTCGAGGCAGTGACTACATCTTATTCGCTCTGGACGCTGCCCAACCCTACGTCTGTTCTCGAAAACGAACTTGAGTCACTATCACTAGGGCTTATCGAGCTTTCTAATGCGCGAGTGGCACTAAGAAGGAATCGAAACGCCCATTGCTCGTTGATCTGCCGGCTACGATCTGAGCTGTTGTCCTCCATATTTCAGGTCGCTGTCGACGATGCATATCCTCGTGATGTTTATGACTCTCTAGACTACGTCAATCCTGCGGCGAAAATCGCACAGGTGTGTTCGCGCTGGCGCCAGCTTGCACTGAGCGCTGGAACCTTGTGGTCTTGCATTGTTCTATCATACGAGTCTCACGAAGATTACAAACACGTACCGAAAACTGCCCGGGTGCAACTAGAGCGAACACGGGGATATCCGATAGATGTGTTCATCTCTTACGGGCCCAGGCGCAGTCCGGGCGGCCCGCGATTGCATGATACCTCTTCCCTAATCAAACCATACAGGAAGCAACTTCGCTCTTTAACGATCAAACTTCAAAGAGTCAGCGGTATTGAATATTTGCTAGACAATTGCCTAGATAACGGAACTACTGGGTCTCTTTTACAGCTGGAAATATTTGGTGGAAATACTTCATCCTTTCCCATTTTCCATGAGGCCGATTCGGAGACACGTAAACGAGTTGATCGATACCTGCAATCTGTTCGCAGACTCCACTCGCACACAGCCGCATTCGACTGGAAATGTGCCGTATTCGAGCGACTCAACGAACTAGTTCTCATCGATTTACCTACCCCTAGTTCTCTAGATTCGACAAAGCTTGCGGAAGTACTTTCTGCCAGCCCCGAGTTACAACATCTTAGTCTCAACAGCATCATACTTGATGATGAGACGGAACCCTCAGTCTACTCGCCCGTGAAGCTTGAATACTTGCAAAACCTTACGCTTGGGAATTTAAGTCCAACCGATTTCCAGAAAGTAGTATCGAACATACCCCTAGCACGGAGTATAGATGTTACTATCACCACCGAGTTCAATCTTCTCCAATGTTCCAGGCCTTGAGCCAGTTCACTGGCAAGCATTATATCGAAACGTTCCGCCTTGCATCTCACGTTGCATCTCAGCCTCTACCCGAGATCCTCGAATCTCTGCCAAATCTCAAGCATCTTGCACTTGAGGGGTTGGACCTGAAGGACTCCGACTTCGATGCTCTTGTTCGTCACAGCAGTAGCCCTCTGGTGCCATCTCCATCACTCCTCGCTCCAGCCAATACCCCGAGCACTATCCCTAAAATCAGAAGTCTAGTGCTGGACAGATGCACAATTCTATTCGATCAGGCGGCGTTCGAGAAGGCGATTACTAGCCTTTCTTTGGAGGTCTTTCATTTATGCAATTGCTCTATCGAAATTAGTACCGAGTTACCAACGGGGGATGACAGTCCGGTTACTGTGACTGAGCTTGTTCCTATCGACTCCGCATCAGAGCTAGGCGTTGGGTTGGCTAGAGAGACAAGTGGGCATGTAATTATTAGATAGTCAATACATGTTCCAACGGTTATATTTCGCAAACATACAAATAACTTAGAGAAGCTGCGATATGATCTGAAAAGCTCGCCTGCCATGCTGCTCGTCATACGGATCTACATGTCAACTTCCTCCCCATTTTAGTTACTGAATCTATATTTTAAACCTAAATTTAGCCCGCTGAATTGTATATAGTTGGTGGAGCTCATAATAGTGACACCAGCCCAGCACCTCATCCGGCCACTGAACTTGTGTTACATTAATCTCACACATACGTGTAGCGCCTAGCCATAATTAACCTAATTAACCTAATTAAGCCAACCAACCCCTGTCCTCCTAAATATTCTTATCTAATGTCAAGATTATACTACATGCGAACGTAAACAATGACCCGCGATAATGGGGCAATAACGGATCGGTACGATACAAAGAAAATCAAGTACCAAACATGAAAAACGGGGGACTAAGACCTACCTGGAGGGGGTATCATGGTCGAGGCGGCGGATAACCCGTGGATAGTAGTCAGGTAGGGCGCGAGTTGGTAGATCTATGTGGCGATGTGGGTGGGCCTGACATAGATCATGTGGCCGTAAAAGGCGCCGGCGCTTGTACGAATGCGCACCACCCGCCACGATCTACCGAACTCGAAAGAGCTTTGGCTTGCCTCACCCTATACGATAATTTGTACTTCGCAGTAATCTCTACCACTTTTGATTTGGCCTTACCCCCACGGCTCATTTTACTCCTGAGAAATAAACGCTTGTGAGAAGTCTTGTTACATAGCGCCACCTGATTACTGATTCAGCTGGTGCTCTAGGAGGATACAAAAGTAGCAACTGCCTCCCAGACACCCTCGGCGCTTCCCAACCCAGCGTCGGTTTTCGAAAGCCGTTGCAAGTCACTATCATTAGAGCTAGCCGAGCTTGGCAAGGCACATATGACACGCACCAGAATTCAAAACATGCAGTGCTCGCTGATCTGCCGGCTACCAGTTGAGCTGTTATCCATCATATTCCAGAGAGCTGTCGACGATGCGTATCCTCGCAATATCTATGACTCTCTGAGCTACGCCAACCCCGCGACAGAGCTCGCACAAGTGTGTTCACGGTGGCGCCAAGTTGCCATGGACTCTGGGTCTTTGTGGACCTGCATTATTCTATCGTACCAGGATCCCGAGGACTTTAATCGCGTATCAAATATGGCTCAAGTGCAGCTAGCGCGAACGAGGGGATCTCCGATTGACGTGTTTGTTTCTTACGGGTTAAGGCGCGATCTGGACGACATACAATTACGCTCCACACCTTCTCTAATCAAACCTTATATGAAACAACTGCGCTCTTTGATTATCAAACTTTTCAGAGCCGAGGATATTGAATCTTTACTGGAATGTTGCCTCGAGAACGGATCCGCTGGGTCGCTTCAGCAACTCAAGATATTTGGCGGATACCCCTTATCCCTTCCCTTGTTTTATCAGGCCGACCGAGCAACACGCAAGCTACTTGGCGAATACTTGCGATCCGTTCGCATACTCTACTTGCGTATGGTGGCGTTTGACTGGAAGTGTGCCGTATTCGAGCAACTCGATGAGCTACTTCTCGCTCGTTTACCTGACCCCGTTTGCCCAACCTTGACGCAGCTCGTGGGGGTGCTTTCCGCTAGCCCTGGTTTACAACAACTCGAGCTCAAGGATACTGCAATTCACGACGAAGAAGAATCCGGGATCCGCTCGCCCGTGAAGCTTGAATCGTTGCAAAACCTCAACCTCCATTGGTTAGGCACGTCAGACTTCGAGAGAATGCTCTCGATTATATCCCAAGCGCAGGGCCTCGATGTTTATTTCACTGGCATATTTAACTCTTCCACGATGCCTGCGGCCTTGCGTCGGTTTGCTAGCAAAAATATTATCGAAATATTCGGCTTTACAGGGGTGTTTAATAGGCAGCCTATACCTGAGATCCTCCAATCTCTACCTGACCTCAAACATATGGTTTTAAACGACCTACATCTAGGCGACTCCGATTTGGATGCTCTTGTCCGTCGTGACAACGTTCCTCGAGTATTACCTCCGTCACCCCCCGCTCAAGGCATTTCCGTCATACATCCCTCTAGAATCACGAGGCTGTCGCTGCTGGAGTGTTATATCGACTCCGATGAGGCGACGTTTAGAACGGCAATTTCCAGTCTTGCTTTGGAGCACCTTAGGCTCCGAGACTGCACCATCAGGGTCAGGAGGGTATACGGTAGGAGTGTGTATATCAGCCGTATCGGCATTGATGTCACAACGGAGCTGGGCATTTGGTTGGTCGAACATATAACTGGTTCTCTGATTATCGAATAATGGATTCATGTATCAACATATCTATAACAGAAATGCAACTAACTTTGACAAGCCTACCAGATAAGGGAGGGAGGGTTCGCGTGATAATGCGAAACTTCGCTCACAAATTTGCGTGAAACATGCATCTCGCCGATCCTATATGAAAGAGTGACAACTGGCCAACCCTCAATCGAGTATATTAACCCCGGTCCGCCCAGAAGATTTCAGTGGAGCGTTGAGAACGCATGTAAGCAGTGATCAAAACTGCACACCAAGCTAATAGGATGGACGAAAGAGGGGACAGGTTGCCAAGAGAGTACTCTCGTGGAGGAAAGTAGTGAGGGTGAGCCGTTGGCTGGCCTGGAGGTGCGACACTGTGCCACTGGGCGGATAAATATCACGTAAACATAGAGGCTTGGCGCCGGCGCTTAAACAAACCCTCGCCTTGCCACGATCTACTGAACTCGAAAGTGACCCAGGTTTGCCTTACTCTATTCCGTGTCAAGTGGGAATCTCCATTTCTTTGATCTGACGGATCATTTGACCTACGAGAAATAAATGCTTGTGAGAAGCCTGGGCATACATCATTAACTCGTTACTGATTCAGTTGGTGCTTCAGGGGGATACAGAAATGACGGCGTTTCTTACCAAGGTTACGCAGGAATGGGAGAACGCTCACACACATCTGGCCAAGGCGATCGAAAGCTATATCAGGTCAAATGAGGCTCTTGAGGCAGCGACTGTCTCCTATCCATTCTGGAAGCTCCCCAATTCTACATCTGTTTTCGAAAGCCATTTTGATTCAATGTCACTTGGACTCATTAAGCTCGATAAGGCTCGGATGACACTGAAAAGAACTCGAAACGCCCATTGCTCGTTGATCTGCCGGCTACCCTCTGAGCTGTTGTCCTCCATCTTTCAGTTCGCTGTCGACGTTGCATATCCTCGCGATATCTACCACTCTGCAGACTATGATAATCCTGCGGACCGACTCGTACAAGTGTGTGTACGCTGGCGCCATGTTGCGCTCGACACCGGGTCTTTATGGTCCTGTATTAAACTATCATACCGGGATTACTGGGATTACGAACGCATCTCAGCCTCTGCCCAGAGGCAGCTAGAGCGAACGCGGGGGTCTCCAATAGACGTGTTCGTCTCATATGGGTTAAAACGTAATATAGACGACGTACGATTACGGTCTACGCCTTCGCTAATCAAACCCTATATGAAACAACTGCGGGTTTTGACGCTCAGACTCTTCAGAGACGAGGATATCGAATCTTTGCTAAGATGTTGCATCGAGAACGGAGCCGCTGGTTCACTTCGGCAACTCGAGATATTTAGCGGGCGCTCCTTATCCCGTCATTTTTTCCATCAGGCCGACCTGGGAACACGCAAATTACTCGATGAATACTTGCGATCCGTTCGTATACTCCGCTTGCATAAGGCGGCGTTTGACTGGAAATGCGCTGTATTTGGACAACTGCACGAACTAGTTCTTGACCGCTTACCTGACTCCATCTGCCCAAACCTGACGCAGCTTGCAGAGGTATTTTCCGCCAGCCCTAGCTTACAACACCTCGAGCTCAATGATACTGCAGTTCACGACGGGAACGAATGCGAGATCCGTTCACTTGTGAAGCTTGAACATTTGCAGGACCTCAACCTCCATAACTTAGGCACGGCAGCCTTCCAGAGAATACTCTCGATCGTATCCCAAGGAAGAAGCGTCGATGTTTATTTCACCGCCAACTTTAACTCTCCCACAATGCTCGCGGCCTTGCGTCAGTTTGCCAGCGAAAACGTCATCGAAACACTACGCTTTGAAGGCGTATCCGAGAATCAGCCTTTACCCGGGATCCTCGAATCTCTCCCTGACCTCGAGCATGTGATATTAGGCAACCTGAGGCTAGGTGACTCCGATTTCGATGCTCTTGCCTGTCGTGGCAATGCTCTTCAAGCATTACCTCCTTCACCCCCCGCTCAAGCCATTTCCGTCGTCCATCCCTCTAGAATCACGGGGCTGTTGCTAGCGCAGTGCACTATTGACTCTGACGAGGAGACGTTTAGAGAGGCAATTTCCAGTCTTGCTTTGGAACATCTTAGGCTGCTCACTTGCTCCATCGCGATCAAAACGGAGTCCAAAGCAGAAGATGGCGGCTCGGGTGTGTCTACCAATTTACTTCGCATTGATGCCACAACAGAGCTGGGCATTTGGTTGGCTGAAAATATAGATGGTTCTGTGATTATCGAGTAGCCAATCCCTGTTGCAACACGTTTCTAATGCAAATAAATCTGAAAAGGCTACCTCCGCTGATTGTTTTACCCACTCGAGTGGTTAATGTGGTGCGTCGCTGGGGAGGGGTAGTCACGCGAGGCGTATATAACTGATGCCCAGATTGCGCGCATTGCGTGAGACACGGAGCGCCTTGGCTTTTTTTTATTACTACAGTTAGCCATAAAACCGGTGAAATAGAATGGTGTCTTACAGAGATTGATATATAAGTCTTGATCGCTCTAGTCAAGTAACATATTAGCTGTTGGGCTATTGTGATAGAGCTAGGTAAGTACTACCATCCATAAAACAAACAGGTTATTGCCTGATCGATTTCTGGAGGGGCGCGACATGCAAAAGTGCTGGTAGTATATATGTATATTACTCTAAGTTGATCATATTTATCCAGTCCAGGTGTTTGGCTAGACTATGGAATGTGAGTATAGGATTCTATTATAACACATGGGACACATTTTGGAGTATATTGTGTACATTAGAATTGTTTTCAGCTCCATCAAGCATGCATACAGGGAGCCCCTATACCTTTGGACCGGGATTTATAATCCATCTAGAAGACTTCTGGTTCCAATGCCTGCCAGAATCAATACTTTGCGGTGTGAAGAGTCTGTATGCTATCTATCAAGGAGGTGCTGTGCCTGGAAGTGCTCTCGAAATGTGTTTGAAGGCGCTATTAATTTGATATTCCGCTGGCAACTTGGTATCTTCATACATGGCTGAGCTTTAGGCGAGGAGAGGTGCTTAGTGGAGCAGGCGGGCTGAGGGTATTTTGAGGGGCAGGAATAGGTCGAAGTTGCGATGCTAGGGCTGGGAGATGGGGTAGATAGTTTATTCTGGTTACGATTGACATATTTTGTTGGGACGAAATGGTTATTATACTTCTATACGATGACTGAACACATAGGAGATCAATCTCGGTTCGTATATGCGCGACAATCAAGGGGCGAGATCTTTCATAGGGGCGAGCACTGGTTTCCCGCCAGATCAGGCCTTCACGACCAGCCGATAGTCCCCGAATACCGAACAGGGAGCACTCATTTGAGACAGTCTACGAGCTAGAGATGGTCGTTGTTACCACTCGGATAACAATGAACGGTCAATGATATCAGTGTGATTGTTTTTTGGGGGCGCATTTCATTGAAAGATTTTCGCTGGATATCCTTTTCATAAAATAGATTAAAAAAACGTCTACTGCTTTCTCTGCCACAAGGCAAGACGATGCTCGAGCTAAGAGTCGCACCGATCGATTCTCCATACGATGTAGCCATGAGCCTCAGGACCAATTGTTGGCATTTGAGGAACCGACGGCGGGGAAACACTCGAACTAGGAGATCGTTGACCTTGTCCATGGTGAGCTTATAGATGTACTTGATTGACTATGGTGATATCTTTAATATGCTTACGCTTTGTTATCGCCGTTCTTTGCCATTAAGGCGCGGGGAGCACACACGAAGATAAATTTGCACATGTTTACCGTAGTTCCCGCACCTGCATAAACTCGAATTTGATTTTGTACCATCAGTATACGAGTCGAGGGGTTCGGCTGTATACTATAGCCTGGCCTAAGGCTCAGTATTCGACGACCGAGGGGCTAAGGAATGTTGGCCTACGCTGGACTCGATGGTGTTATTCTAAATCCCACCGGTTAACTGCGTCGACTCGGAGAAAAGAGAGACAGAAACGCCTATACTTATGTGTTTTACCACTTGCTAGTTGTAACTTGTAAGATACTCGGAACGCTTGAAATTCTGATTAGCCACGGACGTAAGGACACCACGAAGGATTCTCTACCCACTCTAGGGATTTGATGGTTCTATGTAAAGAACTGATGACTTGGCGGGTAGCGGGCCGATTGATGAGGTAACGGTAGCGCCAAGACATTTCGTTTGTAACGGGTCACGCGATGCCCCGAATTGAACACAAACGGCAACCACCCACACCTGGTCTCCCACAATGGCTCTCTTTGCCTTACAAGCGTATAAAAACTTAACTCAACTCACACCATGTCAATCCGTATCAGCGGCTCGAGACTCGCTATACTTCCTGCGAGGTACTGGAGCCAATGTTTACGATATTGCCAGCACGGCACCGAAGTAGAAGTTACACGGAATTCATCCGAAGTATACTGTCTAGACCCCCTGTGGGACGTCTTCTTACCCCTCGGCGGAAGATTACACACGGTGTTAACAGTCACAAGATCCTGCGCTGGCATGCTACAGGCGAAAGAATCTCGCTCTCGCATAGTCCCGCGTCGGGTATATCTAGGACTGGTGTAGAGTTTGGCCGAGTTCTCCCTCCTACGAGGAATAAAACTAGGCGACGCTCTCGGCATACTGAGATGCCCCCGTTCTCGTAACCGGGGAAATTTGTTTTAGTTTGTCGCCGGCTTGCCGACCCTGGGGTGCTGCGCGCTAACCTTGCCTATAAATTACGTTGCTATCTCTCTCAACTGGGAATATGGCTTTCTTCCCCTCTATTCGATATGTTCTACTCGGACTCTCTGTGTTCCGACTCGCAACGGCCTTGACACTCCTCGCTAGTTCGAACAACAATAGTCTCACAGCTATCTCGTTCGACCACTTCGAAAACAAACATACTCTGTCCGTTCTCACTAGGATATCAATCAACAGCTCTGGGACTTTAGTCGCCGATCCCACCTCACCGGCTGTTATCCTACAACTCAAAGACCGAGAGTCGATTTCGGCGTTTGAAGTAGGAGACGACACTCGCAATGTGACGCTCGTGCCGTTATGGGGGACGCGCGCACTGAGAGAGGCAGAGGCGTGTGTAGTAGAGATGTACGACGGACAACACGCACTTCTGCAAGAGGTAAGACAATCCGACCCTGGAAGTAAAGGTCTTAAGTATTGAACGCTGGCCGTTGGCAGGACGAAGTGGAAGACGTGCGAAGTTCATTATCCGGTCCGAGCAATGCGCAGCCACCTTCCCCAAATACGAAAGATTCCCATGCGCAGTCGCCCTGGTCGAATACCGGAGGGTCAAGAAGAATTTGTCCAGAACGGGTAAGTACAGTATTTGCTTCGTATCACATTTTTGGTAATTGATGTAATGTTTTTTTGTTTTGGGAAGATGTTTGAGCATGATCGGGGGCTGGCCGTGTTGGATGCCAGGAGCGGGGCGTTTCAGGTTATGGCGAGGGATGACGAAGGGCAGTGGTTAAAACGCAGTGCAAATACGATTTTAAATGGGTATAACGGAAGTGCGGGCGGGGCGTTGGCTTATGGTGAGCATACTAACGTTACGAGAATGTGGGGAAATATCTAATTATGATATTTTATCAGGAAAGTCGTTATACCTCCTGGAGCCCGGAAACGGTTGCTTGACTCATCACTATTTCGGCGAAACGGGTATTTCACCACAACAAATCTACCTCAATATATCACGCCCATCAACCAGCCCAATCCATAACGCCAAGCTTCTTTTCTCCTCACGAACTGAACACTTCCCCCGCTCTTACATTTACGCAACGCGCGGAAATACTTTATTCATCATCGCCCCTTCTAACGACCCATTGAAAGAACCTCAGGTCGTCGCCCGAATCACGACCACGCTCTCAAGCATTACGAGCGCCATGTTCGTTTCGGACGAAGGGAGACACTTGGTACTTGGGGGAGAAGGCGGGTTGAGGGTGTATCAGAGAGTATATGGAGGAGCTGGAATGGTAGAGGTTGCGAGGCTAGGGTTGGAGGACCAGGTGGACAGTCTATTTTGGTTATGATCCGTACGAGCACAACGCCCGCTCCACGTTTCACATATAGGGGGGGGACTTGGTTCTCAGTGGAGAAGGCGGGTCGAGGGTATACCAGAGCGTCTTTGGAGGGGTAGGCGTAGTAGGAATTGAGAGGCTTGGGTCGGAGAGTCGGGTGGATAGTGTATTTTAGTTACGATTCGGATTCTTTTGTTGGGATTAAGTGGATGTACTGAGTGTATAGGATGATTGAATACATAGGAGATCAATCTCAGTTCGTATATGCGCGACAATTAAGGGGCGACATCTTTGATAGGGGTTGATGCCACTCCCGCTGCCGGATTAGGATTACACGATCAGCCGATTGTCTTTTGATACCGAAGAGGACGTGCTCGTTTGGGACAGTCTACGAGTTTGTGATTCTGGTTTTCACAATTGGGATAACGATGTACGGCTGATGATATCATTTCTGATTGTTTTTCTAGGGTGCATTTTATTGAAAGATTTCTACGAGATATCCTTTTCATAAAATAGACTCAAAAACGTGTACTCTATGCCACAAGGCAAGGCAAGGTGAGGCTCGAGCCAAGAGTCGAGCCGATCGATTTTCCATACGATATAGCCATGAGCCTCACGACCATAGCCACGATAGGCTACGAAAATACCCTTTCACCCTCTTTCTTGCGTGGCGATCTCACTTCCCGGCGCAAATTCACGTGTGAATGCGCATAGGAGGTTGATCCCCTTGCACCTGCTGATGCGCGCCGAGCGTAAAGATGAATGTTTTCATGTTTGTCAGCTCTCTATAGCCTCGTGTTGACACAGCTTGCGCTCGGAGCTGTGCGTTCGACGGTTGATAGCCGGAGCCGGGAGACAAGAGAAAACCAACAACGACACGGTTCAGGGAAATGTAAAGGGAGAGCGCTGTTGATCAGGGCGTTGTGAGGGAGTGTTGACTCTCACGTTTTGTAAGGCGCGGGATGTGGTTGGACGATGGACGGGGGCTGTCGGACGAGGTGGGTGGCGAGAAGAGTCTCGAACGAAGACTTCCTGGGAGAAGGTGAACATGTGGAGTGGTCGTGCTGGTGCCGTGGTTTGACGTCGCTCGAATGGGTGGGGTCGGTTGCGGAGCATATAGACGGTTGGGACGAGGTAAAAGCGGTTATATATGCGTCGGTAAATTGTTCACTAAATTATAGGGCGAGATTACACGACTGTCTGTACACTGTCTATACTGCTAAATGCATGAGAAAGGAGCAGTGCTCGGCTAGGAAGGAGTACGGATTAGTCGCGGGTAGAGTCCGTGCGTGGCGGATCAGGCCGGATGTCAACACGAGGCAGGTCACGTGAGGAAGTATTTGCTCATTTGTATGGGCATCGGGGCAGTCCTCTCTTCACGATCCCCTCCACCGTGCCTCTGGACTGCATTTTCTGATTCACTGCTCCTCAACTGTTAAATTTTAATACGCCTGGCGGCAACTCGCCAACTGAACAATTAGATCCCTGCTAAATTTTACTGCAATGTCTCAATCTTATTTTCCCACTCAGCTCATGACCGACGTCCCCTCCGACGTCAGCGTTCCCCCCACCCCCTGCGTTCACGCCGTCGTCTCTAGCGGACAGGATGCCCAGAATGCCTTTGTTAATCAGCGCGAGCGGTGAGTAAAATTTTATCTATTTCTTTGATGACGAAGCTAAGCCCCAATCAGATTGACCAACGCCGCTGGCGAGACCGTCGGCTTGCTCAATGAGCTCCGGGACTTTAGCCGCAAGGAATGGGTCACCCGCTACCCTCAGCTCTCCAAGGCTGGATACCCAGGCATGAGCCGTTCCATGTCCTTCATCGACGACCCCTCCACTGCCACCGATGTCGTCTACGGCGTCCCCAAGCCCGGCATGCGTCGTTCCCTCACTCTCGTCTCAGAGCTCCCGGAGCCTCCGTCGGCAGAGCCGGCCATGCCCGAGGGTCTCGTGCCAGACGACTTCCACGTACTGCGCCTCGATCTCTCTCTCGGTCCCAACGGAGTCAATTCCCCCGGAGCCCTCGTTTCCAATCTCGAAAAGGCGAGCATCGCCCATCTGCTCGACAGCCGTCTCGAGGCTGCGCTCGCGCACGTCAACAAGCTCAAGGTCCGCATTGCCGATACCCGCAGCAAGGTCCTCGTGACCGGTGATCTAAACGCCGGGAAATCAACCCTCGTCAATGCCCTTCTCCACCGCGATGTCCTCCCGATTGACCAGCAGCCGCTTACCTCGGTGTTCTGCGAGGTCCATGACGCTGCGGAGAACGACGGAGTCGAGGAGGTGCATGTCATCAAGCTTGACAAGGTGGCATCGTACGACCGCACGAACCCGGCTACTTTCGAGCGGGCTTCTGTTGATGATATCGAGACGCTCCAAGGCGACCCTGATGCGGAGAGCCCACCGGATTTCGCACTGAAACTATACGTCTCCGACCCCCGCTCCCACGGTGTCTCGCTCCTCAACAACGGCATTGCTGATATCTCCCTTATCGATGCGCCCGGCCTTAATAGGGATTCGGTCAAGACTACCAGCCTCTTCGCACGCCAGGAGGAGATTGATGTCGTCGTCTTCTGTGTCAACGCCGAGAATCACTTCACTCTCTCGGCTCAGGAGTTCCTTACGAGCGCGGCCAAGGAGAAGGCGTATGTCTTTATCGTTGTCAACCGATACGACCAAATCCGGGACAAGGCCCGCTGCAAGCGCCGAGTGCTCGAGCAGATCAAGGCTCTCAGCCCGCACACCTACGATGACCGCGAGGAGCTCGTTCACTTTGTCGATTCGCGCAGCGCGCTCGGCGTTAGCCTCGTCTCCAACTCTGATGAGCAGGGCGTCCTCGACTCGGCATTCGTCTCTCTCGAGTCTGCTCTCCGCTCGTTCGTCCTGCTTAAGCGCTCCAAGTCGAAGCTCATGCCCGCCCAGACCTATCTTACCAAGCTCTTGTCCGACATGGAGCTCCTCGCCGCCGCCAATGCACTCCTCGCCAAGTCCGAGTGCGACGCTGCCCGCTCTATCCTTGATGAGACCCGCCCGATCCTCGAGCAGCTCAAGTCGCAGCGCAACGCTATGGAGGCCGAGCTCGAGGCGCTCGAGGAGAACACTGTCCGTGAGGTCGAGGCCGGCGTGAAGCAGACCCTCGAGAGCGCTCTCGCTGATGTCGCCGACGGCAAGCTCGACGCTGGTCACGAGCTCCCTGTCTGGCGCGGATTCCTCAACGCCTTTGACTACGCCCAGGACGTCCGCGTTGCGCTCCTCGAGAGCCTCGATCGTGCCGTCGAGCGCGTTGAGAACCAGGCTCGGGCTCAGACCGCCGAGGCTGTGCAGAGGGTCGCTGATGTCGGCGAGCGTGTCCTTGCTGCTGCCCCTCCGACCGCCAACGCCTCTCGCCAGCCTCGCGTCTTCGTTCCGTCTGCTATGTTCAACCGCCGCGGTCGTGGTGCGGGTGCAGCTGGCGTCGGGATCGGCTTGTCTCGCACTCCCGAGTTGAACCAGTCGTCTTCGGCTGACGTGTTTGACTTTGAGCACTGGTTGGAGACGTACGTCGTGCTTCCGTCGTCGGAGAAGAAGGTCGAGGAGTCGGCTACTGCGCTCTCGCTTGCGTCGCTTGGACTCGGCGCGGCGACGATGGTTGGCACCAAGACGTTCGGGATCCGCAGCATCGTGCAGGCCGTCGACCTTTTGGGCAACAAGACTGTCCGACAGTGGGCCGCTCCCGTCCTCTTGCTCGCCGTCATCGGCGGTGCCGCGTGGGTCGTCGTCGACCTTCCATACAGCATCCCCCGCACCGTCGGTCGTCGTATCAACTCTTCTCTCGCTGCGAGCAAGACTCAACCGTCGTTTGTCGAGACGCATGCTGGCCGTGTCGGACGCGAGACGCGCAAGGTCCTGCGGTTGGCAGCGTGGGATGTGAGGGAGAGGTACCGTGCGGCTGGAGAGGAGACTGGACGGGCTGTGAAGGAGGCTGAGGTTGTGCAGAAGAGGGCCGAGGCGGCTTGGGCGTTCTTTGTTGGTGTTGGAGAGAAGGTTGCTGGTGTTAGGGTTATGGGTGGGTTGATGGCGTGAGGTGGAGAAATAGGAGAGAAGGAGAGGGAGATGGAAAGGGGGAATGATGATGTGTGATATCCGTTCTGTGTGTATAATTTCGTCCCTTTTTGTCGTAGACCACTCTTTGCTTATGCACCCATTTCTTTATATATGCTTTTCTTTCCTGTTTGTCTCAATCTTGTTTCGATTTGATTTGTCTTGATTTGAATGGACTGGTGATTTCAATTTTCGATTTTTGAAGCTGAGAGTACGGGCCGGCTTGCGATATTGACGCTTGGTCTTGTTCTGGTCTGGTCCGGTCGCACTCGTTTGTTCTGATTGTATACGCGATACGTGATACGAATTTGTGCTTGTGCTCGTGTGCCCCATTTGTACGAGGGGGATGCTTGTGTTGCTCTTACGATGGATTGAATACATTGGTTTGTGTGTGTAAATGATTTTGGGTGTGATCCGGGTGGAGGTGATGCTGTTCTTGAGTGTGTGATCTTTGGTGGAGGTGACGGTGTTTTTCAAGTTGTTGAGCCGGTATAGTGGTAAAAGTTATTTTGAGGGAGTGATTCCTATTGGAGGTATCCAGCCGGTGGTATTATTGAAGATAAATTAGCGAGCCGATGGTGTTGGCGAGCCGGTGGTGTTTTTGAAGTTATCGAGGGGGATCATTTGAAGGGATAGGGGAGTTCGGATGTGGTCCGATTGGTTGGTTCGGTGTTGGGGAGTATGCGTCATGTGATGAGCTGGCTGGGATAAAATGATCTACGTGACGATGTTTGTGACTACGTTCTTCGTTTCGGTTTTTACTTTCGTTTGGTGAGTTGTACAAGGTGTTGTAAGATGTGTTGAGGATTGAACTGATGATGTTCGTAGGTTTGACTAGGATAGGAATATAGATATGGCTACCAATGAGGGACAAAGTGCGGGGCTCGTGCCTGCTAGTGGAGGGCCGAAATTGATTATTGTTATGGTGCGTATTTTATTGGATTGGTAGCTGGTATTATGAGGACTAATGGGAGGACTTTCTTTGGTTTAACGCACGTTCTTCACTTCAAATCCATTCTCGAATGAATTGACCCGGTTCAATCGACCTTTTGTCACATCCCTCACACGACCTATTACTCATAACGCTCGATCTTCGACACATCTCCCCCCCATCTACAATATCTTCCCCCCTCAACACTTTTCTTAAACCACCTTCACCCATCGACTTGATCGCATGACAGGGCGTAAGCGGCTGCGGCAAATCCACCACCGCCCAAAACCTCGCCGCTGCCCTTCATGCACCCTTTGAAGATGGCGACGCACTCCACCCCGAATCTAACGTCGCAAAGATGTCACGCGGGGAACCATTAACGGACGCGGATCGAGCACCGTGGTTGAAGATTATCCGAGCGCGTGCGACGGAGCTTGCAGGTGCGACTGGACAAGTCGTGATTGCGTGTTCGGCGTTGCGCAAGGCGTATAGGGATCTTTTAAGGGGGAAGCCAGTAGATTTGGTTACGCCCGCAGCCGTACCTGCGTTAGCCGTTGTCCATCCTGCGGGGGAGACCGATCCGAAGCTGGAGGAAGGGACGGTCGTCGAGGAGGTCGTAGCGAATACGACTCCGCCGCTGAAGACGTATTTCGTATTTATAAGAGGGCCGAGGGAGGTGTTATTGGAGAGGATGCAGCGAAGGCAAGGTCATTTCATGAAAGCGGGAATGCTTGATTCGCAGTTGGCGACATTGGAGGATCCGGAGGGCGAGGATGGGGTTGTGGTCGTTGATCTGGAGGCGGCGCCGGATGAACAGTGTGCGCAGGCCGTGGAGGGGCTGAAGAGGTTGGGGTATTAGATGTAGATTTTGATCCAGGGTGTTGTATTGCGTGAATGCGTATTTTATTCGTTTAGACGGGTTCTGACGTAATGCTTAGTCAGCATCCAATGTGACCAGCGAGTTGGGAAATGACCGAAGCTTTTACAAAAAGCCGAGCCCGCCATCGGTGTTTTATCACCATATGCTTGATTTCCTGTCAACCAAGGCCGATATGCGAAATCGGAAACCTCAAAGTTATTCAGTACATCCTCAAGTATATACTATACGTAGGTAGAGGTATGGTCTTCTCGGCTGCCCGCGGTCAACGATTCTTGATATCTCTGACCCCCCAAAAAAGCAATCACACCAATTGAAAAGTTGCTTTTCGAATCAAATCTTACTCTTCTTTCGTAGTAGTAACGAGGTGCTTGCCACTTGCTTCCCGGGCATGTGGCTACACTCAGACGCGACGTAAAATAGCCCGCAGACGACCAAAAAGACAACATCTAGGGGTACGCGTGTGTTCGAGGACATCCTGGGCGGTTCTAGAGTTTCCAATTTCCCAGACCTGTCTTGGTTGGCGGAATATTGAGCATTTATTGGCGAAATCATGCAAAGCGCCGTTGAAGATCTTCGACATTA
>JANWGL010001252.1:0-30073 GCA_025200755.1 Ceratobasidium sp. C01
TTCGCCGCTCTAAAATCGATCGAGATGCTGGGTGGAATGCAACCTTGGTGGTCCGGCGAGTGGTCTTCGTTTCCGCGTAACGGAAAATGTGGGCTCTTTTATGGTATTGTTACTAGTTTGTCCTAATTCCTGTCGTAGGTTCTCGAGTCGGAGCAGCCGTAGCGATCCAAACGCTGCTCTGAGTTTTCCCTCATATCGCGCCTTGCCTGATTTTAAAGCGTTGATTTTTACGCTTGATCATTCGAAAGACTAGCCGCTCATAGCTGCGCCCACTTCCGCCCCGACGGGAGCCTCGATGATCGGTTCTGGACTGAACTCGCTCCTGTTCTCGTCTGAGTTGACTAATACAATCAGCTCGCTGAAAGAATAGCCATCAGTCCAATTTTCGCGTGCTACTGGTCGTCTCATGTCATCAAGACATTTGCTAGTCCCTTTCACTCTGCCAGGCTTGTCTTCTTCTACGTCTATACCGCATATTACTCCTCGGTGAGTTCGATGGTCCAAATCCACGAACGCAGTTTATGACCGACGGATGTGTAGCTTTTTGAGCCTTGCTCAATCATGCGGGTTATTGCTACCGTTGCGCATAGGAACATTGCTGTCCCTATTAGTAGCCTGGTTGTAGCTGATCCTTCGCTATATGCGTTCAGCAAGGCCTCGGCTTCGAATTTGTAGCACAAATGGGGGTTCCGATTCTAAAGCCAATCTGGACAAGAAGGCCACCACCTCCGAGTTGGTTGTCGACCCGGTGCTGGAGGTTCTTCCGGAGGAGCCTACCTAGACATTGGTCTAGTCGAGGTCGGTTGCCTCCAAGGTCAAGAAATGGCTTGCGACTCAACGCCGGTCAAGTTCGAAGCCTGCTTGTAGTAGGCCGCGTTGAAGTTGGTATGATGTTTGATATAAATCGCTAGGTTTTAAGCACTTACTTTGTGTTATCAGGATTCAGTAATTGTTGGGTATTGACACGCTGTACAGGCGCTGTAATATTTCGGCCATATATTTGTCCGTACATCCAGGCCAACGAAGGGCATGTCAGACCCTAGGAGTACGAATGAGGCGATTTGGGGATGTTTTGATCATAAGGATAACGGATATGATGCTTCCAATACACAATTAGACAACATGCAACGATTGAGCAGGGCCATGAAATCAGGCAACGTATTCAAACTTGAGATAGCATTGAAGCGGCAGTCGACCTGGCCACTCAACATTTCTCTGGCGATGATTTCACTGGGTAATTCTCGTTTTAGAAATGTGGGAACCTAGATTAACAATGTTGAGACTTGTGTAACTAATGTAAAGCATGCATAGCTATCATAGCCTATAACCATATACGCATATATGATAACTATACAGCCTGGTTATAGGACCAGAGGCCCAAACTAGATCCTGCTAGGTAGCCGGTTCTGGCGCCAGCGCTCGCCTTCTCTGTCGGTAGCCTGTTGTATGCTTAGGTGGTACGATTGAGTTAATCTTGTAATTTCTCTTGGGTTTCGAAACTCGGAGTGCGGCGGCGGCTGCCCGCCCATCCTCGGCTCCAATCATCCTAACCGGCTGGACTCAGTCCTAACTGAAATGATAAGACCTCAGAGCGCCCCTGGGCTAAAGGGTTAGAACATCTGAGATACAGTGATGGTGCTAGATTATTATCATTGTTTGTTGTGTGTTTGACACTAGGATAATTGAATACAACGTACCCAGCGGATGGAGCGTGGTACCACTCAGCCCCAAATAAATGACTCAGTGAATGAACACCGCCTCCTGATCTTGTGGCGGACAACAACTTTGAGTTCCACCCTCCTCTCCCTCGCAATCTTACTTCTCCAGCGTTAGGCATGGGTCGACGAAAAGCACGTAGAGCGAAAATCCCCAATCCCCCCCTACAAATACGGGACCCTGCCTACTCGCTTGACACCGAGACTATGCTTTGTACGCATTATCAGGTCGTATTTGCGCTGATCCGGGGTGGCACTCAACGACGCCGTCTTCCTCTTGAGCTGGTAGTTTACATATGCAAGCTCGCTCGCTTTGCTCGACCGAATCCGAGCAAAGTGTTTTCCGCCTTGCGCGGCGCTCCTGCCCCCGTGGCCTTTTTTGGATGTCTGGTCCCGCCTCCGATACCCAAAGTTCTCTTGAAGACGCCGCCGCTAATGGATCCTGATATTGCCCACTTCGAGATCGCAGTGAAGAGCATTCGTGGTTGCACATACCGAGTAAGCACCTAAATTGTGCGATACAGTTAGTGTGTTACCTTACTGTTAACTTGATATAAAGAATCAGCAATATTGGGCCAGATTCTTCGTGCGGGTCTCCCCACCTGTGCAAGATGGCTGCGTCTTTGACTACCTTGACTACTCAAATGGCCCATTCTGGTCTTTTGGCTCAGCCTGTTCTTTTTTACAACCAGACAAGCTACTAAAGGATGTGCCAGGGTTAACAAGCGTGAAAGAGGTACCTTGGAATCGTGTAAAACACGCTATCATCGATAGTAGCCATGAAATATGTCGAACGATCGGACCTGGCGATACTCTCGAGCTGGGCGCGACTTTATTCGACCCCTGGGCTCCTGAAGATATGTGTGAAGTAGTGATTCGAGTTTTTGAGGTGTGGAAGCCAAGCACAGAGATGTTGATGTTTGTGTAACGTCTATTGTGTAAACACCAATGTAATACAGAGCTAATTGACTAGGCGATACTCTAGGTTCTGGTGGATGTATTTTAGAATGTTGATATATTGGTGTTGCATTGGCGCTTCCGATACGCATATATTCCCTTATTTAGTCCTGTGAGCAACTTCGCTATGTTACTAGATGAAAGTATAGAGCGACTGAGCTGGTATTTTCTCTTGCATCTTTCCTTAATCAATTATACTAGCTACACTTTGGGATTCGATCGCTTAAAATTATCATGCGTGCCCACATTTTTATATTTGATAGACGGGTCATATTGCACGTCGCTACTAATAACGTGCATTGTATTCGCCGAGCACTCGTCGCATGACTGGGCGAGGGGAGAAAACAAATTTGGTACTGCTTTTTTGAGAATAAATGGCGAGTGAGGATAGGTCGTTTCTCGGTAGGAGTAGACTTCTTAGGTGATCGCGAGCCTCGTGCTGAGGGTGTCTGATGTTCTAAGGCCACGACCTGTCCTCTCTCTCCTCCAAATATGTCTACACCTATGTTAAACGACATTACCAACTGAAACTCGATGGGTTCTTTTCCTAGGTCCCGGAGTCTCGGTATCTGATACTTCTGGGTTACTCTTGTGTTGCATTTGCTCTCCCACAGCTATGCCAGGTCCCTCTCGGGCTCATTATACGAATATACCGGCTGCCGCCGATATCGCGGGTTCAACAGTTTATTCCCGGTTGTTTATCACCTCCATCGCTGACGTGCGCGTCGAGGGTGGATTATTTGAATCGACCCATGGATGATGGTTGGACAATTTGTTTTAGGGTGGCCTAGGTGCAACATATGAGCCACTTTAAGCCACTTTCAAGGACATGCCAAAGGCCAGCAGCTACTTGGTACATGGACTTTAGGTTCTTATGAGCCCAAAGCATAGTACCTAATGCGCCTCAACCTACAAAATCCTCTCGATGATTTATAAAGTCGCTCAGAAAGACCTAGGGGCTCCTTGTATGCACAAACCATGGAACTCAAAACACTTTTGATGCACATAACATACTCCAAAAGGTGTCCCAAATAGTGTAAAAGACTCAAAAATACATATTCTACCAGCTAATTGAAGACCATGGGTGCATATATACCTATCGCACCCCCAGGTTTCCATCTTGCCCGCCTCCCGCAATTAACCAAGCAGCAGCCCGTCCATCTCGTAGGTGATACTCTTCGCCCATTTGTACCTCTCAGTGCTAGCATTAATCATACAGCTTGGCAGGACACAGAGTACCAGGGAAACCTAAGCAGTTTTGACACTTGGCCAATAAACCGGTCAGATGCACTTACAATTTTGTTTCACTTGTGTCTCTATCATGTCTATAGCTATCTGGAAGCTGTTGTATGTGTCGGATAGCCAGGATTCTATATTACTATAAACCATATAATACAGAATTCGCTACGCTGACAATAGGCTTGTATATGCGAGTCTTTGTAGATCGTCAATATACTTGACCGGTTTTCTGGCCAACTGTATAATATAGTCTGGAAATGTTTGATGGTGAGGACGAGAACTACCCACAGGGTAATCAGACAAATAGTGCACATTGAACGGGACCATGAGGAGCGGAGACATATTTAGGTAGGAGATAGCATTGAAGTGGCAATTGGAGATTCCGTTTCTCATTTTTCTGATGAGCCTTTTGACCTAGAGATTCGTGTTTTCATGATGTGGGAACCCACCTCAGCAATGCTGAGATTTTTGTAGAGTTTGCAAGGTATATGGCTACTCTGCTCTGTAATCGTATATATCGCTGTTCTTATCCCGTCATGTGTTACGGGCTAGAGAATCAGTCCGACTTATCCAAATTCAGTGGTCATATCCGGGGTGCCACTGGCCACTGGCTGACCATGGTACCAACGCTCACTCACTCGGCCAAAGGCTAATATATGCTTGAGTAATAAAACTAAGGCAACCCTGTGGATTTCAGGCGGGAGCTGCGAAGTTCAGGGTGCGGCGGTGCTAATAGGTGAGTTATGGTTCTATTACAGACCAAATAAGTTGGCTCAATGAATGAGCACCGCCTTCAGGTCTCATAGTATATAACAACCCACTCCCCCCCGTCCTCAGCTGTTGACCCCCCCCGCATTGTCAAGGATGCGTCTACCCATATTACCTAACATAAGAAATATTCTAAAGCCTACACTACGAATACGCGACCCCGCCTGCTCACTCAGCGGGAAGGCACTGCTTCGAACCCATTACCAGGTCGTGTTCGCGCTTATCCGGGGTGGTCCCCAACGAAGTCAGCTTCCGCCCGAGCTAGTGATATATATCTGCCAGCTAGCGGACTTCGTGCAGCCGAATCCGAGCAAAGCATTTTCCGCCCAATCTGTTGCCCCCCGCGCCGCTAAGCGTTATGGATGTGTTCGATTGCGCCAGAAGCCTAGAATTCTCATTATGACACCACCACTAATCACCTCAAATGGTGGAAGTCTTGGTATTGCTCGCCTTGAGATCGCGGTGAAGAGCGCCAATGGTGATGTGTACAAAGTAAGCACGTGGGTTATGCAGTCCAATTTCTTTTCATTTCCTGACTGCCGGCCCGGCACGCAGCTCCAAGGATACTGGTCAAAATTCTTCATACGGATCTCCCCACCTTTACAGGATGAGTTCGCCCTTGATCATTCAAACGATTCAGCCTGGTCATTTTTACGACCAGACAGGCCACAACAAGAAATTGCAGGGTTGACAATCACGGAGCAGGTGCCTCCGAGCCGGCGAAGACACACAATCATCGACAGTAGTCATGAGCTCTGCCAGGCAATTAAACCCGGGGACACAATCGAGCTTGGTATGGACACATTCTACCCTTGGTCTTCCGCCCATATGTGCGATGTGGTCATTCGAGTTTTTGAATTTTGGAAACCAAGCTCAGCAATGTTAAACCTTGCATAAAGTTTGTCACGCGAACCCTTGTTGCATATAGACATTTCAAAAAGAACAATGTGTATGTGTTTAGGTTCTCGCGTGTGTATCACAGGATACCAATGTATTCCTATTGCATCAATTTTTCCTCTGGTACGCATATACCACTAGATTTTAGGATACGCATATAGTCCCTTATTTTGCTCCTTTTTTCAGTTCTACTCTGCCAATAGGGACTACGGACTCAGGTGATCCGTTCTTCTCTACTACACCTTGCCTTGACTTAGCAAGCTTGCTACGCTCTGGTATTTGATCGCTGCATCATCATGCGTGCTAGCATTTTTATTTTTGTCAGGCGGACTATATTCTGCATCTCTATCGTATTACCGCGCATTGTATTCGTCTAGCACCCTTGGTGCGGCTAGGTAAGACCCATAAAGGAAATTTGGTATCTTCCACCGTGGGAATCGAGGTAGAGGACGTGGCTCCTTGACAGGACCTAATATATCACGTGACCGCGAGCCTCGCGTTGGGCGTGTCTTTCGTTCTAAGGATACTACGCGTCCTCTCCCTCCTGCAAATATGTCTGCACCCACATCAAACGGAAGTATCAAACAGGATACGACGGATCTTTTCGACGAACCCTGGGTCCCAGAGTCGCCACACTTGATGCTTCAGAATCGCTATCGCGTAGCATTTGCTCTTCTCCGAGGTGATCGACAACGACGCCGGCTCCCTCTCGAGCTCGTTATACGAATATGCCGCCTTGCGGGGTTTATATCCCCCGTCCCAATCAAAATTCACTCTCGCCAACGCGTGCCTAACTATTTGCCAACTACGCCGCCGTTCACGCGTGTTCCTCTCATAAAAACTCCACCGTTAGCTATAGGGGATGAAACTGCACCTAGAATACGATATCTTGAGCTCGACATGAGCTTTCCCGAATCTAAATTCATTGTAAGCACTTACGTTGTGTGATTGAGGTTTTGTGATTCCTGGCTATTATAGTAACATGCTGTTCAGGATCTAGAGACCTGGAACGATACCTATTTCCGTATATCCAGGCCAACAGGCGACGCGTCAAAGCTGAGGTGGATAGATGAGTCAACCTGGTCATGCTTCGGACCCATGGGCAGCGATTATGATGACGAGGGCGAACTAAGTACGATTAGCCAAGAAACGCAAATCGAGCAGGACGAGGAAATATGGCGATATGTTCAAGAAGGAGATAGTCTTGAAGTGATAGCCGGACATTCCATCTATGAGTATTCTGGCCAGGAACTTGACTTGGAGATTCGTATTTTCGAGATGTGGACACCCACCTCAGTGATGCTAAGATTTTTGTAAGGTATGCAAAGCATTTACGACAATTGTATTCAGTGATTGCATATCATCCTGTTGTTATCCTGCTATGGGAATATAGGCCGATATCTCGATATCTAGCTAAATTTAGCCGCATCAGGTAGTATTGGCTCATAGCTCACCGGCTACAGCACCAAAGCTTAGCTACTCTACCATAGATTCTTTATACCTTCTGGTAATAAAACTGAGCCAACACCGCCATTTTCCAGGGGAGGGGGGCTGCGAAACTCGGGGATGTGGCGGTGCCCAACAGATGAGATATAGTTCCCCCTAACAACTCAGTCAATAAGCACCGCCTTCCGGTCTCGTGGCATATAAAAACCCGTAACCTTCGTTCATAACCATCAAACTCCTTCTTGCACCGCCAGATATGAGCCGATCTAAAGCGCGCAAAGCAAAAACCTCTGCTAAGTCCTTATCACTAATAATATACGACCCCGCCTTCTCACTCGACGCGGAGCTTACACTACGAGCCTATTACCAGGTTGTATTTGCACTCACCCGGGGTAGTCCTCAGCGACGTCGTCTTCCACTTGAGCTGGTGGTATACATATGTCAACTCGCAGACTTCGCGCAGCCGAGTCCGAGCGGGGTGTTTTCCGCCCAATCTGCTGCTCCTGGTGTTGTTGAGGGTCCTGGATGTTGTGGACCGCGTCCGAAGCCTCAAGCTCTCCTAAAAACGCCGCCACTAGTCACCTCAAATGGTGGGAATATTGATATTGCTCGCTTTGAGATCGTGGTGAAGAGCGTCGGTGGTGATGGGTATAAAGTAAGCATATGAATTAAGCGACCCAATCTTTCGCCTCCTGACTGCCAACCCGGTACAAAGACCCAAAAATACTGGACGAAATTCTTCATGCGGATCTCCTCGCCTGGACGGGATGCATATACCTTCGATCATTCAAACGATTCAGCTTGGTCGCTTCTGCAGCCAGACAAGCTACTACACAATATACCAAGATCTTCAATTGCAAAGCGGGTGCCTTCGAGTCGGGTGAGACATGCAACCATCGATAGCAGCCATGAACTCTGTCGGGGGATTAAACCCGGGGATACCCTCGAACTTGGAACTACTTTATTCCGCCCCTGGGTTTTGGACGACCTGTGTGACGTAGTGATTCGAGTTTTTGAGGTTTGGAAGCCGAGCTCAGCTATGCTAAAATTTGCATAAATTTATCATGCAAGTCTTTGTTGTACTAGTACATTGAAATGGTTCGAGCGACGATTCCACCTTATTTAATTTCTCGTGTACGTCCTAGGACGTTAGTGCATGCACGTTGCATTTACAACTTCGCTGGTACGCATATACTAGTTGGTTTCGGTTCTGCTCATAAATCAACTCCGTTGATGATGGTTGGCCAAGTTCCCGTTAGGTATGCGCCTCGGAATAACGACATGCGGAATGATTTTGGGAAATACGGTATATTGTTGTGTTACTCCACGGGAGAGCCAAGTAGCTCTGGAGGGGATTGCGTGGCTTTAGTTCGTTGTTAGATACTGCATGTACGTGAATGTGACTTTTGCACCTAAAGACACGAATGGCAGGGTCGATAAGTTTCAGACATCCATGCGCCCTCCGTTTCCTCGACGACCCTCGTCCTTGTATACGGCAGAGTTGCCAAATGGAGCCTACTCGCGCGATTTTGCATCAATTAATCAGAATCATCGAGTTCGAAATACTGCTCCGAGGTCACCAATATCATCTGAGTTTTGCTCTAAAAGCCTTTAAAGCTAGTCACGCGCACTCCGGAATTGTAGTATTTCGCAGGTGCCCCGGTATTGGCGACTTGTCTGGACTGGGACTCATGGGTTTAAGTAAATTACTGACGCGATTGGGCTGCCTGGTGTAGTGTCGTATAGCGGTCGAGTGTATCCGTTCAGGAGGCTTCGGGGTCCTCGCCTGTTCACATAATGATGACATATCGAGGCTATGTTCACGTGACTTTTACATCTCCACTTGTTTATCACCTCGACGTCTCCGTTCGGAGCTCCGCGTTCCTCTCTCGTTGAGTTTTCATATAACAAACATGATATTCGGTACCCCTGCCTCAAACAAATCAGATGCGCCTTCTTCTCCATTTGCTCCTCGCACATCGTCGCCTCTCGCAACACCAGCACGGAGGAGAACTTCCTACAATATCCCCGCGCTGAGTCCTAGTATAGGCTCTAATCGAATCTCGCTGCGACGTCCTGGGAAAGGAGAAGAGACTCCTCAGCGTCAGCTTGCGCGCGAAAGACTCAAAGCGAGATGCATGCAACGCGTAGAACAGGATCGATCCCGGGCTCTGGCGAGGGCTCGTGGAAGAGGACCAAATTTTGGGCTGAGCGAGGCGACGAGCAGCGACCCCGGTGATATGGAGATGGAAGAAGACGACGACGACGAGATCGATGATGAGGTAAATACATCGTTCTACCGCGTGATCGACGAGCTAACCGGTCACCACACAGACGTTGAGGCGAATCATGATATCTAACAACAGGCGAGAACAACATCGTCATCGGGTCTCGTACGAGGAAGAGGTTGGCTCAGATTTTGGCGACGCGGATGAGATGGAGGCGTCTTTTGGATTAGTACCCGCTGCTGCAGAAGAATGTGAGTAACGTCTGTGGCGTAATAGTAAGCTCGTTGAAGCTGATAGAGACTATCAGTACCAGATGATTTTACAATGGAATCAGACGACCCCGAGGCCGAGTACGAGGCTTACTTGGCTTCCCTACAAGACCTACCTCCCGATGCGCAGACTTTAAACATATCACCCTCTGAAGCGGATCTCGCCCAAATTTTGCCAGCTTTCATCTCCTCTCTCGCGGGCTCCGGCTGTCCCTGTCCGTTCTGTGACTCCGACTCTCTTCAAATCGGCCCGAACAATACATTTGGATGCACGTCCTGCGGAGTGGAAATTCAAATACAATTGCCGGCTTTGTCATTTGCTGCACACATCCAACCTTCTGGGTAGGTCATCCTTTTGGCTTGTTTTGGAACTTCATTTAACTGATACGAATCGCACAGCGCACCTCACCAACATACCCCGCTCATTGCGTCCGACCCCAACTTGGGTGTCTTATTCTTGTGTACTTGCGCAGGTTGCGACTGGTGCGAAGCCCTCGATTAAATAAAATTTTCATCTAGACCGACCTGACCTCTGTATATCATGTATCATATCTTGTTTTGTGAGCTTTTCGATCTTACTGTTACCACTATATAATCCCATCTTCGTTCTTCGTTTCCTTCGCTCGCCCTTGAGATGGCTTCCTTGGGTCATGTGACTATTCGCACGCGCGAGTATCGAACAGTTGTTCTCCGTTGATTCTCCTAATCCTTGGTAGAACTTCGCAAGATTCATCAGTTATTTCAGTCATACTAAGCAGTTCGGCAAGAGCACATGGACCATTACTACCGGCAGTTGCTTTTTATACATCACCTTCGACTGAAGGCATGTGAACGAGACCAAACGGAGATGGCGACGGGCAACCAGTACAGGCGAAGAATAATAGGTTCGCACTTCGAAACTACTATCTTAATTAATAGAATGATAGGAGGTCTCTAAGGTGCAACTACCCTCAGCACTAGCGCATACAGTAAACTTATTCAGTCACCAGAGTACGTGCTACCTGGTGCGCACAATTTGAACATTAATATCAATTGCTCTAATCTTATCTCTGAACGCGACGCAACGATTACCACACGTGATAAATATAGCGCGACCCGTGATACGCCCACTACGCAGCACTCTTCAAGACGACGCGCTCAGCTGATGATTTTGATTCTCCGGAAGCCCTCGGATATCCTAAGAACTGAACTGCGTGCCGGTTCTGTATACTATTGGACGTCATAGACGTCGAGAGCTATTATCGAATCCTAACTCGTTTTCAGGTATATAAAGCCGTAGGAGTGCACGCTCTCTCCCTCAACAGTTCAGTTTTCAGTCACACCCCGCTCACAACTAGCAACCCCCTTGGTGTATTTGGTCAACCTGAATCATGAAATTCACTTCTTCCGCAGTCATAGTAGCGACGGCTTCCGCTCTCCAAGCAGCCGCCCACGGAGGCGTCATTGGATACAGTCTCAACGGCGTCTACTACGGCGGGTAAGACCCTCCACTCCGCGCATACATCCACTTCTCACTCAATCTTCTCATCAGATTCAAAGCGTACAACACTGCTACGGGTCAATCTACGATCCAACGTGAGTGGGATACGTATGACCCTATCACGGATACGACCAATGCAAAACTATCGTGTAATACTTTGGGCTCTATCATGCCTGGTACCGGGCAGCTCACCGCGTCGATCACTGCTGGAGCCAAAGTTGTCGCGTAAGCTTTCGCTTGAATACAAGCTCATGTGTGCACGTGGCTAACCTAATGTCTTGTATCACAGGTACTGGAACGCTTGGCCGCACACCGTTGGACCAGTAATGGTGTACATGGCGAAATGCACAAGCACGTGCAGCACTATGGATACATCACAAGCCAACTGGGTAGGTGATATGGAGTAATATACTGGACACGCACCTATAACAGAACCACGCGGACAGTTTAAAATCCAGGAAGGTGGCTTGCTCTCTGGGACGGTCGGGAACGGTCAATGGGCGATGGGTCAGCTCGTCGCGAACAACAATTCGTGGACTACCACTCTGCCTTCGTCACTCGCGGCTGGAGAGTATTTGATCCGGTAAGCCGTTAGATCTATTATCTCGAGTCTCTATACACACACTATAACTGGTTATAATCAGTCATGAACTCTTGGCGATCCACACGTCTAACCAACCTCAGTTCTACCCAGAGGTAAGCTTCTGCTATTGCCACTGTTCGTCTCAACTATATATTCAACCTTTTCTTGCACCCTGGTAGTGTGCTCAACTAAAGATCACCACTGGTGGCTCAGCCGTAGGCTCCCCCACCGTCAAATTCCCAGGAGGTTACTCCGCTACGGACCCTTCAATTGACATTAATGTGAGTTTGTCAAAATCTTGAGTTCGTCTGAAGTTGATTGACTCGTTTCGCTATTTAGATATATGCAGCCCCAGCTTCCACTGCGACAACTTATGCGATTCCTGGCCCAACGGTCTTCGTGGGTTAAATTTTATTTGCCACTACATATAAGATAGCTGTCCTCCCCAGCCTTCGCCTATTGGAGTAAAGCATGCAATCTTTATTTTTCTAAGCGGTTCTAGTATATGTATTTTTTGGCATTTCAATTGAAATCCCTTGGCGCCATGGACCCCGCATTCACTTACGTTCACTGGCTGATGGTACAACCCGGCTACAACTCTTTCCTCGAAGGGTAACTGGCTCACTGGGCGGCCGCAGCAGACATAGCTACTCATAGCTATAATAGTGGACATCTAGCGCTGGCGATCGCTGAAAGTGGGTTGGCTGTAGCTGTCAATCTGTACAGGGACAGCCAGCCACAACCAACCGGCGACCCGCATTCACTGGCAGACGGCTATAGCCGGCACGTGATTTTCCTGACGACTCGATAGCTAACCCCGTAGACGTCCCCTACGTTGATTCTGTACTAATATCTTTGAAAATTGAAACCGCGAGACCTGCGGCTTCAATTTTAAAAGTGGCTACTGCAATATCTCTTGCTTCTGCAGTAACGCCATGCTTGGTCTTGCTTACCCGTGTTTGATTAACCCCGCCCCGACAAATGCAGTTGGGCGCCAAGCTGTACCGTGTTCGCGCGGATTTAACGTCGGTCCGTGCCCCGACACACGCCAACGCGACATCAATTTGTGGTTTGTCCTGCATCCCTGCCGGGATCGACGCCATGGGACAATTTAGTCATAGCTGGAATTATCTTTTGTAAAGTAATTATGCACAAGACCAGTGCATACAAGGGGTAAATTGTCGAGATACCAAAGAAGCGGGGAAATGGAGTACTTGAGTCTACTTATTTGGTGGGCTACATTATGTGGTGAAGTTTTTTGGTCTAGTTATTTTTGGTATAATGGGACTGACTGACTCTCACGCATCACCGTCCCTCGTCGCCGACGCAAGAGTTCATAGGAAGCAAACCGTGCCAGACACATTTGAGCGCCGAGCGCCTCTCCATAAGCGACGCTGAATTCATGTGCATGCAGTAAATCGTGTCGTGTGTCTAACTTACAATACTGGATGAATGTGGTATGTGTGCGAAGTGATTTGTTTTCCATAAGTGGCCCTAGTTCCCAAGTGAGTGGAGGCAAGTGACGAGGGAGAAATATAAAACAGAAAACAGGGAAACGGCGAGAGATAGAGAACGGAGAGGTTCAGAGAATCCGAGGGACGTAGCCAAGAGAAATAACCAAACAAAGAACATGTCTGCCTTGGGGTCGGATTCGCTGGCTCCTAGGTTTTTATCGTTGTTTACTGTCTTCACTTGAGCTAGAACAGCGTCGGGGAGGGAATTCGACGCCATCGGCTCCATTTCGACGATCGAGTAGAGCTAATCGTGCGCAAAATTTTAGAAACGGTCGCACTGCAACCAAATAGCCCGCTCACGGATTTTTTCACTTCCGCTGCCGACGGCCTTCTCATTGGGTCAAATGCCCAACACCTAGTAAGTAGCTTCCAGAGTCTGTCCGCTCGGATATTCCCAAAGGGTAGGTAATCAACTGGCCGTTCGAGAAGGATTGGTTGTCCGGAGGTCATTGGTTGTTCAGCGACCCGATGCAGGCGCAAGACCTTCGCTATCACCGCTGCATTATTTAAATCGGCGTATGGTTTATTTCCGGTGAACGCTTCCTGGGATAATATAGAATAACTCAATGTACTTCTTCTGTTATCCTTGGTATAACTTACGAATACTGTCTGGAAGGTGTCAAAATGTCGTTAGTGTTAGTTGATTTTTAGAAATGTCTTTCACACACCATCCCGAACGAGTACACATCTCCCGAAAGGCTAGGTGGACGTCCCTCTATTCGCTCTGGAGACTACGCTGAAATAAGTATCTCAACTCCTGAAAAGTACAGCATCGCTTACGGCCCACAGTAAGCTGTAGCTCCTGTTGTCGCTTTCACCAGTAAAAATGAGCGTGTACTCCTTCAGTCTTGTGTTTCCAAAATCAGTGAGTTTGACAACGCCATATTTAGATACCAGCACATTTGGCTAAAAAGAATTTGAATGAGTGAGGAATGCTGCCGAAGGAAACTAGGGAATCTCACCCCTTTGATATCCCCGTGTATCTATTAGAACAAGGTATTAAAACCCGAAATTATGGTATAGAAGTAAAGTACATACAACACCTGCTTCGTGAAGGTATGCGAGGCCACTAGCGATTTGAGCACACTAGAAACATACTATTAGAGACCTTCCTCGTAACCTAGGCTCACTTACCACTTGATAACGGTCCACGTCAGGCTTCGATGAAAGATATTCCAGAAGGCACCCGTTATCCATCCATGATGTCACAATACACATCTGGTCGCGAAAAAGAGCAACGCCGACCGGCTCCAGTACGTTGGGATGTCGGAGCTTGGAACCCACATAGACTTCGTGCGCCATCAACTATTTTGTTTTAGGTTATTTCACTAATTAGTGTAAACTTGAACGGAATTGATTGAACAATGTACCTTGAGTATATTGCGGTGCTCACTCGTTTCCTGGAATCGTATTCTCGGATATTTGATGGCAACCCTGGTATGGTTTATTAACCGCCCGATGTATACGTCACCGAAACCGCCGAAACCGATAGGAGTTATACTGCAACCCGTGACATCTAAGTGGCTTGTGACATTCAGGCATTCATGCTCGCCAAGTATATCGATTACTTCATCAGTTGACTAGTGGATTCAAAATTAATGATATCTTAATTCGCCAGAAACGAGACGTACTACTGCGCACCATATTCCTGCTAATTACGGACGCCTCTACACCCCCTGTCTGACTCGCGATTTGAGACTGTTCAATGATCAGCCTTATTCTCGATACAGCTTCTCTTGCTCGTGGCCGATCGTCGGGGTTAGGTTCCCAACAGCGCTCAAGTATTTCCCATAGCTCGTCCGGACATGCATATTCTTCGATCCTCGGATGGTCACCTCGCTTCGGCTTTTCACCTTGCTCGACTACTCGTATGATCTGCGGCTTTTTGGCCTTCCCCCCGTAGGGAGATTCCTCTGTGAGGATCTGTTCGAGTTTATTTATTCAGCCGGCTAACCGAGACACAGGTGTCAACCCGCTTACCTCCAAGCTCGACATTGCCCTTTGCAGTCTGCTGTCAGAGTTGGGTATTTGAACATTGGCTAATAGTATCTCACCAGGTCCGTATGTCGCTGCTACTGGTTATGTTCGATTCATCGGTCGTTTCTGGGCCCTTGAAAATAGGTCATGCCACTGTCTTCGTGCTGCCAGGGAGCAACATACCGTACAACGATGGCTTGAGTTGCCCTCGACAGATGCTTCTCGGAATCCCTCCAATATCTAGCATCGATTCCGTTTAGTCCAATAGTGCATGTATTTGTGTCTTGAATTAGACGCATACCAAGACATAACCAGATTCGGACATGACGGCGCGGCGGCTGTCTTTAATCTGTACCTTTGATGAATCAAGCGCGCCATGGACTAGTCCAATTTGGTCCAACGGGCACCCATCGTGCATATGCTGGAGCCCACAAACAAAGTCATATATCTATACCAAATATGCGATTTATGGGATCCAGTTGGGACGTGGCTAAACAGAATGACGCCTACTATTTTCAACTTGCCGAGCTGGCTTGCTTGATTTTGCTCCTTGCGGCAGCGGAGCTGTACTAATCAGTCAGCGCTTGCGAGTAGGAATAGGTTACGTTACTCGCATCGTCCTGATTTGGTAAATACGATAGAGCCGTATAACTTCACGGCAGTTTGTATTGCCCTTATTAACAACTACTATCCCGGGAGGGTGAACCTACTCACACTCGAAAGTTGCCCTTGGGAATTGGCGGGGACATGAGACAGGATTGGAGGGTATTATCGTATCCCAACGCCCTTCAAATTCAGCGTTTGAGCCGGATTAAAGACGCAATATGCGAAAGAATAGTTGTCGCCAAAGGGAGAGGGGATGGTCGAGTGAAAGAATTGATAGAGGGGAGAGACATGTCTTGTAGCTGGACGTCTTCGGGCAAGCGATAATCGATGCTGAGCGAGCGGCGTCTAGCACCTGTGGCGGGGGTCATCCATGAGCAGGCTGCATAGCATCAACGCCTGGGCGAAGATCAGAGATCAAAAGTACACGTTTACATAACATTCGGGCATGGGCATCATACAGGCATCAAATATGGTTACCACTGGAGGATACATTACAATAAAGTTAGGTTACTAGTAAACGTCCTCTTCGAGGATATGACACCTTGCTTACTTGATTGTTTAGACATGTATGACTAGGGAGAAAGTATCCAACGAGAATTGAACCGCATATATACTTGTACTCGTGCAAATATAACATAGTAATATAGACAAATGGTCAAACAATTACAGTCAAAGCATAGTAAGAGCGAGTGCTTTTTGCGGGAGGAGCATTGGATGAGCTCGGAGTGCTGCGCTTAGCAGGAGCGTTCTTGGAATTACATCTATCATTCTCGTTCCGGTCTCGTTTCAGGAAACGTGGACGGCTCTGTACCTGGATGGAGCTCGGGAGTAGATTTGCGGGTTGTTCAATGACTATGAGCTCCTCGACAGTTGCGGTGAAGTGACTAACTGGCCCGTCCTCACGGCGCGAAATGATATAGCGCGGCAAGAACCGAGCCTCGACGATGATAGACAATGGCTCCTCGCAACGTAGAAGCAAAACCAACTGAGAGAATAGGGTCCTCAGATCCTTACAATAATGCATTCAGCGGCATTGATTTGTTGGTACGGAGCAACGCGGCGCGCAAATGCTTGCAAGTGGCGAGAAGATGCCAGTGTACCATTATAAATCGAACCGCGTATTCGGGTTCTAAAAATCTCTATGTGAACATCATTGAGTCAGTGTATGCGGTGTATATGCTGCGCATATACGCGTATGACTTGGCCGCTTTTAGGGCATAAACAGGGGTGCATTTTGCCCCTTAACTCCCTGTCCTGTCACTCCAATATCTCCCTTTATTTACTGTTTTGGTTAGATATCAATTCATACATATTTCTTATACTTCTTGTATTGTAATTCCATCTTAAGTTTCTACAGAGGGCATCAGTCACTATTATCGCACTCAGAGAGATGGCGATGTGTCGCTTACCAGATGCATCAATTCAGCTTCCCGTATTACTTGACGCCGTTGGACACGCCTATGGGCAGCAGAGACTCCGATAGCTATGGAGGGATACAGGAACAGACCAGGTCACGTGACCCCTACTCCAGGTGCCCCCATAAAACAAACCAGTCGTCCTCGACTGGGGAACCCAGAAAACAAGCACATAAAAAAGGACAGAAAGGGAAAGAAGAAGGTAAATGGATAGAAGACACAGAAAAACACCCCAAACACCTAAGACGCCAGTTCGTACCACCCCTGGCATAGATCCAAAATGTAAATAAGCTTTGGCCTAGCCAGGGACCAGTCATCAAGCCCATGAGGAAAAAACAGCTCAACGAGGTATGACATGGCCCCTGGCTGAAGCTCCTCTGCATCCAAAATGTTCTGGGCTGCCTGCTGAAGTGTGATGGGTCGCGCCCATGGACACGCCTTATGTCGCCCTAAAGCGACCACATACGCCAACCGATAGTCGACCCCTAACCCAGCAATTACTGCCTGATCAAGCTCCGTTAGGTACGGCAAAGGTGGCTCAACCGGGGATGGTGGCCGCCGGACAATTCGAGTCACAACCGGAACTGGTGGAGTAGCCGCTGGGCTAGACGGGGTATTAAGTCTGTAGCTGGCAGGGCTGTTCACTGCCAGAGGGAGGTAGCGGGCATCGCAAAACGCTGCCCGTAATCCATCTGGAGTGGGTGGCCGAGTCGGGATAGAGTTGGCCTCGGTCTGCACAGACTGGCAAGCGAAAGAGCGAAGGGCAGGGGCTTGGGGGACTGGGATGGTTGGAGCTGGGGGCTGAGAGACACACTGGCGGGCCACAAACGCGCGCCCGGTCAAAGCAAACGACCTACAACGGCGCTTCCTCTGACCAATACCCGACCAAGGCTTACTCCCATTAACATGAAGGCTGCTGAGGTCGCGTGGCTGAGCTCGGAGTGCAGCCAGGCGATCCTCGGCAGCCTTAGCCCGTCCCAAAGCCTCAATGTCGACAATGAGCTGGGCCATTGCTGCCTGTAGGACTGGCTCCCAGAGCGCCCAGCTGCAGCGTACACGCTTGGGCTGTCGCAGGAACAATTCGAGCTCCCACTGGTAACCTGGGACGTCTGGTCGAGCCCGTAAACGTGCCTCGTACTCTCGGGCAAGTCGTTGGTCGTCTGGGTCACGAGCAGGCATCGCCAAGATTGATTGGGAATGGAGCAAAGGGTGCGGCGTGCGTAGAAGGGGCCAGAAGATGGAGAGCAGCTGAGCGATGGAAGGAAGACACAAAATGGTTGAGTAATGGGCAAGTTAGGGTCGAAATGTCGAAAGGTCCGGTCGAAATGGAAGCCCCAGATGTAGGGAGGCGGCGCCGAGACGAAGACGAGCCTGGGCTGTACCAAAACCCACCGGCGCGTGTGCTAATAACAGGGCTACTGATTAAATGTCTGACCGCCGGGATCGAGGCAGGAATAGCGGAGATCTGTGACACTGTGTCCGGGGGAGCAAGAAAGGGGAGAAGGCGCTGTCCTAGGATGGCCAGTGCAGAGAATTTGGTTGGCAGCGGTTCGTTCGAGCGGCGTACGCGCTAGGATGAGAACGAGCTACTACCAAAGAAAATTGGTGCCGCGTAGGGGCGTCAAAACGCGTAGGACCAATGGTGGGACCTGCAAGCTGCTGGGCACTCGAGCAAAGATAGAGGCGTGTCGCCCGGAACAAAGAGCGCGTCAAATGGAGCGTGGGGCGCGTCGCTCGATGCGGGTAACCTGTAGCTTTCGAATGGTATACTTCGCGAGGTCTTTGGGGCGCAGGCTGAGGCGGGGATACGCGAATATGCGAGGGGATGATCTGGGGGGCCAGTGACACTTCAAATGAGCTGGATGGTCGTCTAGAAGGCTGGAGAGGATGAGCAAGATGTCGTTCGACACGTCAGGAGCAGTTAAATCGAACTAGGAAGACCACAGAGGGCAGGGAACGCAAGCAAAGGCGGGAAACGCGCCAGCGAGCGCAGGCGGCTGTGTTGTGGGTGCTTGAGGCACCAGAGACTAGTGGGGCACAATTAAGTGCAGGAGGGCAGCAAGAGAGGTGGGAGGTAGAAAGTAATCAATCCCACAGTCGTCACCACGATGGACACGCCTATGGGCAGCAGAGACTCCGATAGCTATGGAGGGATACAGGAACAGACCAGGTCACGTGACCCCTACTCCACCGTAGGTGAGGGAGGTACAATATGTGGGGAGGGTCCTGGAGATGTGCTTGTTGGTGCTAGGTTTCAACGCTGGCGTTGCACATGAGCACTAGGCTTCCGCTCTACATCATACAAAGGCGTACCGTGAAGCCATTATGAACTAGTTCAGTTGAGGTCGGTATTTCCAACCTATTGCAACGCAAAATCACCACACAAGAGTAATCGATGTTGACAATGCGATTGGCGCCCTCGAGAGACGGACCCCACACAGGGAGAAACGGTATCGCGGACACACTGGAGCTCGCCGTAGGAATGCAATTTAATATCACGACCAACGTCAGGACGGAGCTCAATATGGTGAATGAGTCTCGCGGGGTCATTAACAAGATAATTTATGACCGCCGCGACGATGAAACTACACAGACTGGCCACCTACTAAAATTACATTTCCCGCCCGAATGTGTTCTGGTTAGGCTTAACGACCAAGTGTGATTCAGATTACTGACCTTGCCGGTAATACTTCGCATGTAGTCCTGTCCGAGCGCCGCTACATGATTCCCGCCACCAACGGCAAAGAAAAAACCATTAAGTCAATAGTCAAGCCCCAGAATCCCCTGGCATAGGCCTATTCATTCACTGACTACCGTTCCCAAGAGCAGCAAATGATTGCGGTGGTCGTAGACACCGGGAAACCACCTACCAGTGTGATCGCCCCATTCAGCGCCTAAGTCGTCTTATCCCGGAGCTCGGGGTGCGCGGCGATAAGGTTACTAAGAGATTTGACGATGTGCTCTTCACAAAGATTCCGTGCCATAAGCTCGTGGCCGAAAACGAGTGTCTTCGATCATTAGATGCCGCCACCCTGCATAACTGTGAAAGCCATCGGACCTAGTAAGCAAGACGCCAGTGAGTGGGGTTGTGGTACCAACCTGATGATGAGGAATCGATATCAATACGCTAGCCGTGTATTTCGAGGTACCAGAGATACCATAGTAGTAGATACCTAATTATATAAAAGTACCTCATTGCACATAGTACATTTGTAGAGTAAGTCCATCAGTATTCTGGGCATGGAATGAATCGGCTGGGATTGGATGCGGTGGCTGAGTAGAATGTGGCGATGTGGCTGAGTAATCAGACCCTGATATCAGGGTCTGGATCCGTCACAGGATTCCGCATCATTATGGGGTGAGTGTCCTTGAAGCAAGGTGATTTCACCTTTGATGATAACTATATTTGATGCCCATGCCTGAACCTTATGTAAGCGTGGGACTTTCGGTTTTGGATCTCCGCTCGAGCGTTGATGCTATGCAGCCTACTCATGGATGACGCCCGCCACAGGTGTTAGACGCCGCTCGCTCAGCATCGATTATCGCTTGCCCGAAGACGTCCAGCTACAAGACATGCCTCTCCCCTCTATCAATTCTTTCGCTCGACCACCCCGTCTCCTATTGCGATAGCCATTCCATAGCATGCACCTAGCCTTTCTCTCCCCGCTGCCTGACTCGCTTCGCAGGTTGCAACTCCCCATGTTCGGCGGGATCACGACGAGACATAATTTACTGTCTGAAGGCTGTTCCATAACCCAGTCTGAAGATGCGCCTAGGGCGTTCGGGACCTTCATGGCCAATGAGGAGCAACCCAAACTACTCCCAATCGCTGTAGATTGGAGTACACAATCGGACAACGATTTCGCTATGGCGCGACCAAACATTACGAAGTAGGTTCTTTTGGATAGTGCTCTCAAATGCGGCTGACCAAGTAAATATTGTCAGGACGTTGAGCGGTATATCATCTGACCTCAAGTGGTTAAAAGAATTGTTCAGAAATCAGGAAGAGCCCCTCAAAGCTCAAGCGAACGACCGCCAGAAGATAGCAGAGCTGGAGGACACCAAGAAGAAGCTTCGGGAATTGCAAAAAGCTTTCGATGAACGCGCCAAGGGACTCAGGGTAGAGCTACTCGAGGTCCGCACAAATATGACTGGATAGAACCACTACTAAGAATCACACGTAGATAATTGGACACAAATCAGCAACGGGACTGCGACAAGAAGATGTCCTGATGTTCATCGTAGGGCCAATGGGCATATCGCTTCCACCTACGATGGTCCAAGATAGGGAGTTTGTGACGCTCGGAAAGACAGCAATAAACCTGGGAAGCACCTACGACGTTTTTTTGGGCGAACACTTCGCGGGCGAGAGGGTCGCAGTCAAGGTACTAAGGTCGCGAGTCAATCGAGATACCGACCAGAAGATGCGCAAGGTATGCATATCATTCGCTCGGTATTGCCCGTGATTTAATCCGTTTGCGTAGCGTTTTTCCCGACATATATCCAACTGGGCCTCGCTGAGGCATGACTGTATCCTCCCGTTTTACGGTGTTGCTGTCGTGACCTCGCTAATTTCCGAGGGCGAATTTCAATTGTGAGCTAGGTCTGTTATTGTAATAACCTTAGTTGATATAAATCGTCATATAGGTCAATGGTTTCGCCTTACCTGCCGAACCAAGATATTGTGAGTCACGCATTTCAATTTGACCTAGATGCGCTGACCTGGCTGGTACAGCATCGTTACTTGAAGAATAATCCTAACACGAGCCTGCCGAATCGGCTACAGATGGTAAGCGCCGTTTGTCTGCTACATTTCCACTGAGTCACGTGTATTACATATCCTATGTAGATATATGACATCGCTCGTGGGTTGGAGTATATGCATGAGGGGTGTGGACTGGGCCATAATGGTCTCGCGCATAGCGCACTTAACCCATCGAACGTGCTTATCAAAGACAGTGGTTGCGCCGTCATATCGGGCTTTGGGCACGCTATGGTATGTGTTGATTGCGAGACACACGAAGATACATATTGGGCTAATCAGAACGAATTTCAGATATTGGAAGGATCCCAGGAAAACTTCACCGGTGACAACTCAGGTTATCGATACATGGTATTTCGTTACCCCAAAATGACCGCGGTGGTATAAAAATAACGGTATTATCTACGTTTTTCAGTGCCCAGAAATGATCAACGAGTCTATTGTAACCAGCGGAAGCGACATATGGGCATGGTGAACTACCATTCAATACTTTAATACGGGATACTAACGCCAGAATGCAAAGGGCGATGACAAGCTTAGAGGTAAGTTGGTTGATCCTTGTGGTTCGGCTAGCCGGCTGAGCAAACAAACTCGGACAGATCCTCACAGATGAGCCTCCATATGGGCAGGAGATCAATGTGCCGCAGATCATACGCGCAGTCGGGCAAGGCGGAACGCCGAAGCGAGCTGACCATCCAAAGATCGAAGAATATCCATGC
This sequence comes from Ceratobasidium sp. C01, assembly GCA_025200755.1. Taxonomy (NCBI): domain Eukaryota; kingdom Fungi; phylum Basidiomycota; class Agaricomycetes; order Cantharellales; family Ceratobasidiaceae; genus Ceratobasidium; species Ceratobasidium sp. C01. Next base: position 22,576 of record JANWGL010001252.1, read on the forward strand.
CCGGATACCCTGTGGGAATTACTCGAGTGCTGCTGGGCATCTAACCCCGATGATCGGCCACGCGCAAGTGAAATCGTATCGAGCATAGGATTAGTCATTGAACAGTCCAAAATCGCGAATCAGACAGGGAGTATGAAGGCGTCCGAACTCAGGGAGGAAATGGTGCGCAGCGATGCGTTTCGCTTCTGGTGCATCAACATGTTGTTAACTTTGAATCTATTAGCGAATCGGTGAAGATATCCTGGTAATTTGCGATGGCGTTGGCCTGAATGGTACGAGCTCCTGTACTACCACAAATGTGTGGAACTTGTATCACAAAGTAGGGCGGTTCGAAACCATGAGGCAAACAGGGGATGTGACGACGTTCTGGATCGGCAGGGGAACGGTGAGTAATAACATGTTTCTGTGGGATCGAAATATAATTGATCATCGAGTCTTTCAGGCAATTGATCAACTCCTCCTGTGGGCTGACCGGTCCTATTCCCGTCTTGCTTGGCCAATCGCCGATTTTTCTAGTAAATACCGCGGTTTCGGTGACACGTGCACTGCCAAATACTCGAGGATGAAACCGCAATTTGCACGGCAGGTATGTTGGGTAACCAGCCTCGTTCAGATTTACGCTGATTTGTAAATCAACCCCAAATAACCAGTCGACAACACTAGAGTTATGGACACGGTTAGCGCCCAAACAGGCGGGTACGACAAACGAGTGCCATTTGCAATGTGAAGATATGGTCATCATTGGCTCGCATGACAGTTCATTCGTAAGTAAGCTTGGTCCTATAAAGAACTTCTTTCGTGACATGATTCTAGTATGATCGCATCGAGAGGGACGCTGCTAGCCTTCATGGGGAGGGAATCGTAAGCTCCCTACTCCAATACCCTAATTTATGTTTACTTACCTGGTTTTGATAGGTGCACGGTGACATAAAAGCAGTAGGCTTGCTTAGTTTCCTGCGGCAGGATTCCCCTCTAACACAATCTCCGTCTAGGCAAATATGCTGATGTCAGTGGATGGTGCTACCCAGCCAACTGACTCTAGGCCCATCACGATGGGTGGCTACAGGCTCATATCTGCATACACAAACGATGATGCGAACCGCATCGCACGATGGATCATAAACGGAGCTCTCAAAGCGGTGAGATTGCCTGGTTTCCTTTGGCAGAATTCCCCACTTACATTCTGTCCAGTCAGCTATACTGGCACCAGCGGGTGACGTTCCCATGCTCGCGAATTTTGGGAACTCTCATCTATTGTGCGCGCTCGAATTTAGGAATACCAATCACGGTTCAGGGGGCGGCACCCTTCGATGGATGGTCAGTAACAATAAACATTTTGGGACTCGCGGTGCTCATTTCAGTGTAGGCTCCGGCGCTACTGGAGAAAGCGGTATTTCGCCCTGAAGCGGATGTGTACGCACTTGGAACGGTATGCAAAAAGTATTTATAGAATCAATGGGATGTTAATAACGCCTTAATGCCTCGTAGACAATACTAGTAAGTACCTTGTTATAACGAAGATCATAGAGGGACATGAGTTATGTTATTCTCCGCTATCATAGGAAATTCTGATCGGACCGCTGCCACACGCCAATCTGAATCCAACGGCGGTGCATGAAAAGGCCATGGATTGGCACGAGAGCCCGGACCCAATACCTGATTTATCTCTTGGGAACATGCGGGCGAAAATACGTTGGATAATCCTTACAGGAGGCTGGGCGTTCGATCCAATGGATAGGCCATCAGCAACGAAAGCCATACGATACGTGAGTGTGCTATTTGTTTGCGGCGCGGCTATTGTCAACAATTTGTGCATAAGCAGCAATTTATACATCCATCCTCTTGCGCTGTAACTCAAGCAGCTACAACAAACAACGCCGAGACTCCTGCGCATAGTCGGTGCGACCCGCAGGTAGGTATGTGGCCTATTTGCTTATTTCTCTTGGCTATGTCCCTCGGGTTCTCCGAACCGCTGTGTATTCTGTACCTCGCTATTTTCTTGTTTTCTGTTTTCTGTTTCTCACTTGTTGATTGTCTCCGCACAGCTACGTGACAACGATGTCCGCATACCTGTGTACTTACATTGACTTCAAATTGCCTGTGGGATACAATGAGTTTTCAATGAACGAGACCACAAGGCAAGAACGCTATGTGGCTGTATAGCAAGCATCGTGGAAGGCATTTGCTACACAATTTAACCATCGAACAAGAAACGGGACTATTTTACTGCGATTTCATAAATCCATGCACTCGGCGCTTGTGAAATTAAATAATTCCGGAACTTGCAAGACTCACAGAGAGGGTAGAATTCGTCAGATCGAGACAGAAAGTAGTGCGTTGGAGTCGCGCAACCGAGTCGGAGGGCACTACGTAAGAATTGGGACGGTGTTATTGGAGTCTAAGAATCGGCCCCTCTATCATGTAAGACTCGCTGCACAAGTTTTAGCTTACTAAATGGCTAGAAGGCTGTCTTGTATGTCATTTAACGTGCTTCTCAATCGCCCCAATGCATACTCGAAACCAAAATTCAAATCTAGTCCTTAAATTGAGCGTAGTACGTACTTTATGGACGATAATCATGGTGAAGGGGTTCAGGAAACGTGCCAATATGAACACGATGCCCCTCAAACTTAAGCATAGAGTAACCTCTGGGACTTTGGAGCTGATATAATCTATAGTTACAATGTTATAGATCTTGGACGGTCGGGGGTCGATTTTCAGGCTCCAATAACCGCCCCAATCTTTATGCAGTACCTACCGACTCGGTTGTGCGACTCCAACGAATTACGTTTTGTCTCGATCCGATGAATTCTACCCTCTCTGTGAGTCTTGCAAGTTCTGGAATTATTTAATTTCACAAGCGCCGAGTGCGTGGATTTATGAAAACCTCAGTAAAATGCGCGAGAACCTGTCTCAACTCGATCCGTATATGCTTGCTAGAAAATTCTGATTGACGATGAAGGAGTGGAACTGTATGCACCGGAATCATTCGAGAGTGGAAAAACTGCATGGTCTATCCCCATAGGAGCAGGGCTGGGAAGACGACTACCCTAAAATGTCAAACCAGTGAAAACCGTTAGGATACGTTGCTGCAGACGAAGCTAGGGTCGCATATATCTAAGACAGGGAATGAAACCAACCTCGGACAATCTGATAATACGCCGAACTCGCGTTACCGTAACATTTATTGAACAGTCCGAAACAGAGAAATCACCTAAAATTTCCATGGTAGATGAGCCGACTGGTGAGTCACCAGCGGTGATCTCAGTGGCCGCACTATCAGAATTTAAGCAAAAGTTCGATACACAGCTATAGCGTCAACTCTGTGATGATCGCTAGTGCTTGCTTAGTATCTTCTTGTCGTGGTCGCGCTTCTGATTCGTTTCCAATGATCTATATGTGGTGCTTAGTAGTGCTCCCTCTTTTAAGGGCTTGTACAAACCTTGAGTTATCCTTCCATTAGGTCCTCGATGCGTTCGTTGGAGCTTCCGTACAATGTCCGAAATTGTTTCATGATGCACTCGAGTTCTGCTATCTTCTTGCGGTCGTTTGCCTGTGTTTCGAAGAGCCCTTCCCAATACATCGTTGACACTTCATCTTTCCCCTGCCAACGTCATCAGTTCGCGCTATAGTAGGACAGTCTGCAATATTACCTGTGTCAACTCTCCGAGCTGGGAGTGTATTTATTCATAAGTTCCGCCAACTGCTTCCTCTAGGGCTCGAGGTATCTGGGTTATCAATGACATTTTCTATCTTTGCTTTTGACTCAATTTCATTTGATACGGAGTCTAATACCTTATTAACGTTCACCCGCCTCGCTATATTTGAGACTCCTGTGTGGTGAACTTACTCCGTAAAATGTGGTAAGACCCTGCCGACATCGCTGTGGGGTTGTCGAGCACATTCCTCAAAAACGGATAGAAACTGACTTTGAAGAACCGCTAGCCGGTCCCTAATAGTCATTCATAAGCATATTTGTACCCAAAGACCAGCTATATGATGTTTACCTCGACGGCTTCGTTTACTCATCGATAACGGGTATAAGAGGTATAGGAGGGAGTCGAACGGAAGATTTGATAGGGGCAGGTCTGTCTTAGAATTAGACGCATTGAGGCAACCGAAAATCAACGCTGCGCGAGGGGCATTTACTGCAGTTTGCTAAATGGCATGCACTCGGCGCTCGAGAAAAAAGAAATTCCAAAGACCACAAGATTCACCAACACAGCAAATCTGAACGTATCAAGGCGTAGTAGCGTACGTTGTGGTCGCACATTCAGGGTGTAGGACGTGGGGCATGATTTAGAGCGCATATATTCTGTTCTAAAAATCGACCCCCTGCACTGTGCAAGAGATATTTCACCGAAGCTGCTTAGGATATAGATTTGGAAGTCATACAGGATGTTCTTCATGCTTTTAGCAAGAGCACTAGACAATATTTACCACTTTCTCATAACTATTTCGCAGGAAACAATGATCTCAACAGCTCGATCGTACTCAGTATACTCCAAAACTTGATTTGTGCTGGTGGTGATCTTTTAGTGCCCTTAGGAAGGAGCTAATAGGGTGTACTGCGCCCAAGTCTGGTAGTTGTTTAGGCTAGAACTAGTGTAATGTTGCTTGCAGGGTGCAGGGGGTCGATTTTCAGACTTGCGTCGATTCACTCTGAATTTTTCGCCATGACCTGCGCCCTGAATATGCGATCTCAACGCACGCTATTACGTCTCGATACGTTCAGATTTGCCGTGTTGATGAGTATTCCGGTCTTTCGGATTTCTTTTTTCTCAAGCGCCGAGTGTACGACATTTAGCAAACTGCAGTAACGCAGGTAGTGGTGCTCGTGATAATCTTGACAATGGCGGCCACATGCTTTACGTAAGGCAGGCCCATGACAGAGTTTATATGTCACATAGAATCATTGCAAACTTCCCAAAGTAGCATTTACTTGACGCTACTGAGTGTTACAGTGCAAAATTGAAGGAGCGGAGCCCATAAAGATGCAGAGAATGAAAACTTGTATCTTTCGGCTTGTATCTAAAGAGGTTCGGCGATGATATGGAAAATTAGTAGGCAAAACTCTCCGGGAATTTGCTGGTGGTTATCTCGTCATCTACTGAAATGCAGAATGCTGGAGGCCAGGGAACTGGGGATCCATAGCCTAGGAGTGCCCAAACGCATATATAGCACACATTTATATATTTACATATCATTCATAGGCGCATTTTAATGGCCGCGTGGCGTCCAGCGTAGGCAACGATGGGTGCAACTACATAACCACCCGCAATTTTCCTGAGAGTTTTGCCTCCTATTTTTCCACTTCATCTCAAAATACTTATCTTCAAAGCTACGACGAACGATGCAGGTTTACATTCTTTACGGCTCTATACGCTGTTTTGTGCCGTTAGTTTTGATAGTATCGATTGAATGCCATGTTGGAAGCTTTATAACTGTTACATGTGGCATGTCATAAGATAAACTCTGTCGTGCGACCACCTTAAGATCGGGGCGACCGCATAAGTTGCCTTCTTGAGCAAAACCGCCCTTCGCACTTCGAGAATGACTTGGAATATTCTGACAGGTAATTCTTCCCCCATAGGATATTCATGACTCCGTAGTGCGAGATCATTCTTGGCGCGTGTTAGAGGTTTCAAAGCCTTTGACGACGGGGAGCTTTAGCAAACCATTCATGAAACGTAGCAACGGACATCAAGTCGTGTATACACTGACTTATGTACAATGCGAGATCGTAAGGTACGAACTGAATCCTAGATTCCAACGTGAATAAAAGGCACCCATCGACAAAAATTGCTCTCCCCCACTTCCTCGCGAAGACGCTCGATTGCTAGATGCAGTGCTTTTGCCGCGTTCCGACTGTTTGGTTTCCCGTTCTCCAAAAGACACGCATACACACTATCTGCTACAAGGGGTGCGTCGTCGTCCGAAATCGACCACATCGTCGCGATCACCGATTTATAACCAGCCATGAGCATTCCCGCTGCAAGATGCAACGACTCGTCCGGCAATTTCGAGTTTCCTGTGGCGGTTTGACAAGAGGACAAGAACGCGAAGTCGGCGTGTTTTAGTGACTGTCCGATTATTGTTCCCAAATCGAGCGCTCCATCGTGAAGATGAAATGAGCTCGCCGTAGGGTCAAGTATGTTCTGGGACGCGTGACAAGCAAAATGGACCCAACTGTGAGTTTTCATTGCTCCAAGGACTGCTGTGGTTGTTGCGGCGTTATCGTCCAGTCGAGTAAAAGGGGAGTGGACAGTGTGTTCCATAATTTGCTCAAGCTCCAACACCGTCCCGGGGAGTGGGTTTTGCCCGGGTGTCGATGCCTGACCAATGAGTAGCATTCCGGAAAACTCTCTTGAGGCGTCTTGTTGGACGATAAGGTTACTTAGTGCTGGAGTGTAAGAAGAAATTACGTAGTTGAAGGTCTTTTCTCTGGAGTTATCCGTGGTATATAGGCCCGCTGCATGGAGGGGCAGAAAGGACATCGCCCCCGACGCGCACCAAATAACACGCGGGCGTTCGTTGACAGGCTTTGGCTATATTAGCCAAACGTATTAGGACCAGGAAGAGAGTTTTAGTTCTATAAGAACGCACCAAATACCCCAGATGATCTAAGATAGGTTTGACTATATTCAACCACAACAGAGCTAAAGAATCTTTAAAATCTAATTGCTCCCTGAGGGTTTCAGACTCGAATGATGGCTTCCTAGTTGGGAGGCTTCGTAAGCGTTCTTCACGCAAGGACATTACCAGACCATGTGCCATCTCAAGAGAAAAGTCAGGGAGAGGCACGCAAGTGACCTTCGTATCAAACGGTCGCAAAACGAGCGCACAGCATATATGCTCGTAGACGTTGAAGAATATTAGTGTTCCAAGTTCCCTGGCTTCGCTCAGCTGGGAGAATGGTACTGGACGAAGGAAGTTATTGAATCCGGAAATATCGCGGACAGTCGCGAGTAGAGTTTCCCAGACAGTCGCTAAATGACAGCGGCGTTGAGTAACTCGCTCAGCATCGATGCTGCGCAAGCCGAGCACTTTCAGACTGCTAGGTTTCATCTCCCCTGCCCTCTCAAGCTTGGAGGCAACCTGCCTTACTTGATCAGCTAGACTTGGGTCCAAAGCTTGCAACTCATCCATAGGAGCACGAAGTTGAAGTATCTGTTTCCACACGATTGATTTGCCTTGCTCGAGCCAGGTGATTGCGAGTTCGTAAGCTCCATGAACGATAGCGGTTGTAGCTGCTTCATTAACTATATCTCCGAGTGCGATAATATCTTGGTACCGACGTCGAACTGTTGCACCGAGCCACACGACGCGTGGTACACTGACTCAAAAAAGTATTGCAAGCCCCCAAAAACTGGTCCCAGAGCACAAGAATGAAGAATTTGTTTCTGCTGTTTATGTGATGTTATAGCCTAATATACTGCTTGTAAGAGAACAACTGCTTTGGACAAAAAAAGCAAAATTTACAGTCAGGAGAGCAGAA
>JANWGL010001253.1:0-10124 GCA_025200755.1 Ceratobasidium sp. C01
CCTGATATAGGTGATTTCTATCTGATTTTCAAATTAAATTAAGTCCTTATTGTATCCCCTGCAACCCATTTGGGGGATGCTAGATATTGCTATGTACTGCCAGATAAGGCTAAATAGTACTAGGTAGTGTCTAGATAGTGTCTAGATAGTCTAGCTAGTGTCTAGCTAGTGTCTAGCTAGTGTCTAGCTAGTGTCTAGCCAGTGTCTAGCTGGTGTCTAGCTGGTGTCTAGCTGGTGTCTAGATACGCCTAGATAGTGCTAGATGGTGCTATATAGACGGGACCTGCCTAATTTGTCTAGCTGGTCTAGCTAGGGTATATACTGACATATATCCCTATCTAGCTATGGACAGGTTTCCAGATGTGTACGTATTGTCGACCGTTAGCTGAAGTGACCATACATTTTTGTTCGTAGTGTGAGACTCTGTACGATCGTATATCCGCATGTTTATCCTGCGGGTCGACGATTGTATTCCAACCGGGGCTCAGACTGGGGTAGTGAACGTACGTATGATATGACATTGGACCTCTTCGATAATGCATGGTGAGTTCGAGGCCGCGTTGGGTGGCCGTGTTGTGGGATCCGAATAGTGAGTACAACGCACGCTGATGTACGTATTGTCGACCGTCAGCTGAAATGACCATATAATTTTGTTTGTAGTGTAAGATTCTGTACGATCGTATATCCGCATGTTTACCACGCGGTTCGACGATTGTATTCAGACTATGGTTCAAACTGGGACGCGTGTGGACGTACGTATGACGCGACATTAGACCGCATCATCTAGATATTATCAGTACGCCGACACGTGTATTCGTCTCCGCCCGGGATACTACGGTTCCAGACTCGTGGGTATAACTGATTTATCTGGACAATCAAAAATGGTGCGTGAGAAACTGGTTTTCGATTGTTGTAGGTCTGTAAATTCGAAGGGTCAATGCGTATTCGCGACAACAAGTGACTGCATGGTTCGTAATGTACAATGCGTGTTGCTCGCGAAACTATGTTTACACATTAATTTCAGGTTATGATACATCTACGAGTGGGACTCTGAACGGTGGACAATTTGGCTCCGTGTTTGCTTGTATCAACGTCACCAGGATCGTCGTCAATTCTGATAACTTTGGCGTTGGATGTTTGTGGACATGTCGTAACATGTAGCAACAGTGAGTCAATGTCTCATATTTCACATCGTAGCATAATTTAACAGCGCAAACGCCATTGAAGCGGCCCCTTGTAGCACGTATGGAGTAGCGTTGTATATGGGAGACGGGTTTGCCGTGTCGCTACCGATAGCCGGTATGTCCCGATACGTGGGTGGCAACCAGAGTACGTTGTCTTTTTATGACGAAGATATCATATGCTCACCCTCGGATAAGTAAACTTGCTCGACGTCCAAGGATTGAGGTGCGACGGCAATATTTCTAAGGGATTTTTCATACTGTCTATGGTACCTGGAGGCATCTAAGAGGTACGCGTACGCGAATGTTATTATTCAATTCGTGTATCCTAATGTCTCAAGCCCTACTTAGAATCCCATACCGGCATACGCGGGAGATATGGGGAATAGAATGCACTACTTTACGTATGCGGACTACAGCTTGTTGCTGAATATTTATGAGATGCTGGATGCTACAATATATAATGTACAGTCGTGTCCCCCTCCATGTACACTGATGAGGCAAAATCAAATTGGTAATCTAGCCATTCGGAGAATGCTTACCTCATATTCCGCTTACATCACACGAGCGACTGTACAAGTCACAACACTATTTGAAATATCTTGGTCTCGCCGGCAAGGTATGTGCCGCCCGGCGGCGCTCCTCAAGTTTGAAGATGAGGTCTAAATGACTTTCAATGGAGTATCTAATTACAGAACAGAATAAGAGGGCCAAATTGGATATCACAAGTTAAGTAGTAAACCAGGCAAAGATTCCGAGTGCCCCGGCCCGCGTCGACATTGTCGAAAAGGTCGAGGATCGTGTTTGGTCAATCACGTGACCTGGACATCAGCGTCCTATTGATTGCCGACCCCCATACATAGTTTACGGCCAGTTTTCTTTGATCCGGGCACTCTTCAGTAGCCACTGACCCTGTCCTCCGCCAACTCTTACCGCTGCTGACCGATTCAGTCGGCGGAATATTCTGTCGACAGCCGTCAAATGCACACACCTCGTTGTATATCTCCACCCCTGTTGGCGACATCCTATCAGCTAGTCCAACCTCCCTCACTCTCCGATTCCCGGCACATTCCCTCGACGAGAGCCACAATGACCGCCCCACCCGCTCGGCTTCACGTCGAGTCTCGCCCAGACTTGCGGTTCTTGATTGTCGCCGCTGCCCAATCTATCACAGGCTAAAGCCGCAGGCAGCGCCCGGGACTCCGGTTCAGACGACACCAACCCACTCGCTCAACCTCCTCGAAAGCAATCTACACAACGTCGTATCGGACGAATTTGCTTTACCTCATTCATATTGCTTATACCGCTGGTTCATATGACACCTCAGCCACTCCACGTCCCTTTGGACCAAACACCCACACCGCCCCATCCGCGAACATGAATGAACAGCGACGCCGCCTGCGCCAATACCGTTCAACCAACCTAGCAGTCCAGCCTCCCTCAGCATGATCCGCGCAGCGTCGAACCTAGCCCCAGGACCTACCGAACTCCAAACGCCCACTCGAATATAAGCATCAGATCCGGAACATCCACCTCAAACTCGAACTTGTCGACTGCGGAGCTTAGTCCCTCATCTACGCAGATTCCAGCGCTGGCCCCGAGCTCGTACCCTGCACAGGAGGATTTTAATCTCGAGACTGGAGGAGGAGAGGCTAAGGAGATCTTGGGAGGACATGGAGAATCAGGAGCTAGCGTCGAGCATGAGGCTGTTGAAGGGACGAACACGGCTCCGATGACGGGCGACGGAGACGCGCTAGTATCGAGGTTTCTATTTTGAAGAGATGCGGGTGGGCGTTCATCATGGGGAAAAGCAAACACAAGTTGCCTGGTCGGAAAAAAGGCGATGGCGAGGAGCAGGAACACAAAGGAGGGATATCAAGATTGGGAGATGTTTGCGAGCGGGTCGGTCGATTTTGGTGGACTTGTACCTGATGCGCTAGATTGGAGGAGAGCGATGTCGTAGCGATGGTTGTTGGGGCTTTGGGCCTTGATACCGAGGGAGAGGGCGAAGCAACGGTGAGGTGGAAGGCAGGAGGAATAACCCAAAGGAGAAGGAAAGCAATAACGGCAGAGGGAAGAGGGGAGTGGAGGCGGGGTGTTGGACTTTCCCAGGCGATGGGACCGGGTGAACGATATCTACCTCGAGTGTCAAATCCCAAGAACGACCTGCCAGGGAACGCGCGACCTCGATGTACAGAGGTATCACTGGCTCCGCTTCCGGAGTGGGCGCGGGTGGGGACTTGCTCGAGGTCGGAGTGCCCGGGCGAACAGGAGCCCCACGCAAATCGTTGATTCTCTTTCCAGAGATGATATTAAAACGAGTGCGTCTTCCTCTTGTTTCCGAATGTTGGGAGGAAAAACTGATGGTGATTTGGTAGCGGAACTAAAGAAACGAGCTTGGCCTGGTGCCTCGGCCCATCTTCGTCCGATCGTGTGGTCGGTGCCCTTAGGATATACTGTACTATTTCGACCTTAACGTCGCTTACGTAAAAGCGCTGAGCGCTTCGCTTTGTTTGTATCTCTTTGATTCGAATGTCCCCCACGTCGAATTGTCAAAGGACGGGGGACCGGGACAGGTTGGCGTCAACCGGCCAGGAACCTGGCCATGGTCTCGGCCTGCCTTGTTGTATAAATCTCGTAAGTGTGGCACATCGTCGCCCTGGATAGGATTGAATAAGAGTAGGAATCGAATAAGCACACTTGGGTACTTCAGCTGCGTCTAGATGAGTTGAAAATGTGAATATATTTAGCGGTTTCAGCAATCTTGGCACAGCAGCGCATACAACATTCACCGTTCAAAAATCACCGTTCCAGACACTTTAAAAAAGACTGGGGAGAGCCTGTAGCTCGCATCCTCAAATCCTCCTCCCTATCTCGCTTTACAATACTTTGAAACCATCCCGATGTCTACTAATCATGCAGGTATGTATCCAAGTCATTTGATATATGTCTTGGCACTGAAATAAACTATCCAACTCCACAAGCGGCTGCGATGGAATGAGTGTTTTTGGAAGCGTTGACTTGTGTCCTTCTCTTACTTGCTCAATTCTTCTCGGCAGCATCTCACTTGTCGATTCAGCTGGTAGCTCTCGGTCCGCAGCTGCCAACCAACCTGTGGTTATTAAGTCAGCTTCCACCCTACACCCAGCTTTCGAACCTTCGCCAAACCCTAGACGCAGCCCTAGCTGATCAATATCCCTCGCTCAAGCTTACTCACGGGCCACGGGCCTTTGACGTTCTATTTCCTGCTATGGGTGCTTGGCTGCTGAGCTTGACTCGCAACATTTACTGCGCATTGTCGCTCTTGGGAGAAACCGATTGGATGGTTGGAACGACAGGCTTCTACTTTGAGCAGCAGCAATGCAGTCGAATGCTTGTCTAAACCCTCGCTCGATCTGTTACTTCCTCGACTTAACTCGTTTTCAATCTTACATTTGCCTCTCCTACTCGGAAATCACTGGTTGAGTGACAATCACATCAACGCCAGTGTTGCTTATATCAATTCCCATCCTAATCGCCACCCTAAGCTATTACTACTCAACTCGTTCTTTTGCAACGCTGCAGAATATTCTCAAACAACCCACACTACCTGTTTTTGGTACTACTTTACAGTGTCTTTCATATATAACCTCAAATTGTTAATAATTGGCATTTTGCTGAAAGAATGTCCCCCTGCGTCGGTCGTCGGCGGGACAGGGGACCCATCAAAAATTGGCGTCGCGTCGATCCCCCGGGGGACAGGGACCGACGTTAAGGTCGAAATAGTACAGTATCCCACTACCGTCATCAGCGCGATCACAATTTTTACAGAGGAAGTGGGAGGATTTTCAGACTCTTCTCCAGTACTTTTCCCCCCGCACCTCTCCTCCCAAGTTGTAGTGACTCGCTTCATCATGCTGATTCCGGGATTAATGAATATGCTTGGTTTCGCGCCTCATCCGCTGAGTCGACAACACCCAAGATATCTCCGCTCAGAGCATCACAACAACCATGCTCCATTGTCCAATCTCCTCTATTTTACATCGTTTCATCTGATTTTTTGCGTATTTCAACGAACTCTGGAATTACCTAGAACAAGTCCGTGATGTATCCTCAGTTGACGACTCCACGGACCGAAGCATCAAGATCCTCTAACATCAAGAGGCAATTAGATAGGCATAGTGTATCGAAAGAAAACGGAAGATATACCTCGTTGGGAGCGTTGATCATCCTCAAATCTACCATCTCGGCGAAGTGTTGAATATCAATCCTGATTCCTGGGGCGAAGCTTGCTGGTCTGTCCGACGGGTGCATATCATAAATCAGACACTGAGCGATAGATGAGGAGGAAGTAAAGGCCGGCCCGAGAAATCGGCAAAAATTGCAAACGGAAACAAGAACAAAACAAATGCTCACCTGTAGCTAGTTTTCTGGGTAACTAGCATCTCCCACCACCCGAACCCCACCGCAACATTCAAACGCCCAGAAGCGGACGATCGCATCCACATCCTGGGGGTTACAGCCTCCCTACGTGACACGTCTAGCCATATCATGACTGATAGGGTTTCTCAATATCAGTCGCGATATATTTCGTGCCCAGAGCGGACTACGTCGCGTCCAACTGAGTCGTTTCAACAGAAAAGGAAGACGAGCCGCCCTCATCAGAAGCCGTAGCTCACGCTGCGAAGACCATGTGAGCGATGCTAGAGCACCAGCGTGCGCCATCGGGCATTCCGTGTAGGTCGGTCAAGCGAATAATATGCAATCCGAGCTAGATTTAACAGAGGTATCGTCTGGAATGGAGGGGAGACCAAGCTGAACCACGATGCGTGGGAAGGGTTTGGCGAGCGCAGAGTGGACGTGCGGGGTCCGTGAGATTGCTAGTGGATAGAATTCGAAGAGAGGCGCAATAGCTACGGGGAGGTGTTCGGCTGTTGGCTCGAAGGCGAAGAGGACATGGGACGTGCCTCCCAGCTTGCAAAGAAAGTCAGCACTAGATGGAAGCGAGAGCGGGTCAATATTGATTAATCAAACGCTGCACGTACTTGATACCCTCGTGAAGTACGCTCTTCGCCCATTCCTATTCCCTACTGACGACCAATGTGCTGACCTCCCATCTCAGTACTTTTCTTACTGCGAATGTCGAAAGTGATGGCGAGTGAATGACATCAACGGTGTGTCTGGGCGAGATCCTTTTGAGCGGCTAGCTGGTAGTAATAGTATGCGGGCAAAACGGAGACTGCAGACCGGCTGAGCATGATGCAGGTGGTGGTCGAGGAGAAGTCAAATGGGACTCAGGGTCCACGCGAGTCAAAATCTGCTCTCTATTTGGCAAATAGCCACCACATCATAGCAGTGTACCAGACGAGAACCCACAATCCCAGCCATGGCAGCCTCCACTTATGAAATCATTAGGCGCAACGTCGGCCATGTCCTTCGGACAAACTTTGTGTCCTTGATCAGCACTCTCCACTTCTATTCGACCCGAGCCAATTATCTGCCCTGTCCAATATAGGAGATCTTGTGCGAGTTATGTTCTGGCCGCCATTGTAAAAGGTATATACCTAGCTGTACCCTCTGGCTCCTGCTAACCATTTCTCATTAGTTTGTTTAACTGTCTTAACTACCCGCTACCTGGAGGAGATATGCTATGACAGCCCCACCTGCTCGTCCTCACGTCTGGTTTCGCCCTTCGTCCCACTTCTCCATTATCACTACCAGCCAATCTAACACAGATTGAGCCGAGGACGATGCATGGGACTCTGGTTTGGACGACGACAAACCTCTCGCGCCTCCTTCTCGAAAACAGCCTTCAACACCTAGTCGGACAAGTTCTTTTAATCTCGTTCCTGTTGCTTCTACCGCTGGCTCATCTAAATCCTCGCCCGCTCCATCTCTACTTCGACCCAACCCTAACATCAACCCCAACACTACCCCATCCACGAACACGAATGCAACACCGACGGCAACAGCCCCCGCGCCTATACCATTCAAACAACCCAGCGGCCCAACCTCCCTCAACATGATCCGCGCCGCGTCGAACCTCGCCCCAGGACCCAACCGAACGCCAAGCGCGCATCCGAATCTTAGCATCGGATCCGGAACACCCAACTCGAACTCGAACTCGTCGACCGCGGAGCTTAGTTTCTCGTACACGCATGTCCAGGCACCGTCTCCGAGCTCGTACCCTGCGCGGGAGGGTTTAAATCTCGGGATCGAGGGAGGAGAGGGTACGGAGATCTTAAGTGGGTTAAATCGCGCGGAAAATGGGGAAGTTGGAGCTGACGCTGAGGGTGAAGCTGTTGGAGAGGGGACGAATACTGCTCCAACGACGGACGACGAAGGACGCGCGAGTATCGAGGTTTCTAGTCCGAAAGGACGAGGATGGACTTTTATCACGGGGAAAGGCAAACACAAGTCGCGTGGTCGGAAAAAAGGGGAAGACGGGGAACAGGAACACGAGAAGGAGGGTTATCGACGTTGGGAGATGTCTGCGAGCGGGTCGGTGGATTTTGGTGGGCTTGTGCCTGACGCGCCGGATTCGGAGGAGAGCGATGGAGAGGCGATGGTTGTTGGGGATTTAGATGTTGATATTGAGGGGAAGGGTGAAGCGACGGTCAGGTGGAAGGGAGAGGGGAATAATTTGAAGGAGAAGGAAGGGAATAATTTGAGAGGGAAGAGGGAGAGTGGAGGCGAGGTGTTGGAGTTTGCGCGAGCGATGGGATCGGATGAAGGTGCTGGGGCAGGAAAACGGGCGAGCGCGAGCGTGACGAGGGAGGTTGTCGAGGAGGAAAAGGTGGAGGTGGAACAGGATAAAGTTGGCGTGGAAGCCATCAGAGAGGATGCGGACGCGGTTGCTGCTGGTACGCCTCCGCACTCATCGTCTTATTTTCTTATATTTATTCGTTACTAGACCCGTTTAGCGTCCTCCGTCGCGCTCATCCATATGGCCACGCCTCTGGGTACAACTCCAAACCAGCTACTCTCTCACGACCATCCAGTACCATCTCTATCCCGAGCGTCAAATCCCCCGAAAGACCAGCCAAGGAACGCGCGAGCTCCATGCACGGAGGCATCACCAGTGCCACCTCCGGAACCGGTGCGGGCGGAGGACTTGCTCGAGGTCGGAGTGTCCGGACGAATAGACGACATACGCAGTTTGTTGATTGTCTTTCCAGAGAGGATATCAACATGAGTGCGTCCCCCTCTTATTTTCGAACGTCGGGGAGGAAAACTGATGGTGATTTGGTAGCGGAATTGAAGAAACTAGCTTGGTCCGGTGTCCCGCCCCACCTCCGGCCAATCGTGTGGCCGCTCTTGCTAGGATATATCCCACTTCCGTCATCGGCGCGATTACAAGTCTTACAAAGAAAACGAGAGGAGTTTAAGGATCTTGTCAAGTCCGTGATTTTCCCACATCTCTCCTCCTAACTCGTAGTATGATTATCTCTTTATGTTACTAATTTGGGACAAATGAACAGACTGACGTTCGCGCGTGGAAAAGAAGGACTGGATCAACAGATCTGGCACCAGATCAAGATCGATGTGCCAAGAACGAGACCTGGGGTGAGGCTTTGGATGGAGGCGGGGACTCATCAGGTATTCCTTACGCTCTTTCCCTCGCGTCTTCATGTTAAAGGTAGTCATTTTGTAGAGCTTAGAAAGAATTTTGTATGTCTGGGCGATCCGACATCCCGCGAGTGGTTATGTACAGGGCATAAACGACCTCGCTACGCCTTTCTATCAGATTTTCTTGTCTGCTTATATCGGTGCGTCGTCCTCTCCCCATCGTCCATCCTATTACTATCCTAACGAAACGCATAATATAGATGCCGACCCGGAGAATTATGACCCCGCCTGTCTTCCACCACACATCCTAAACGCCATCGAAGCAGACTCGTTCTGGTGTTTATCGAGATTTTTAGACGGCATTCAGGATAACTATATCTCGCAGCAGCCGGGTATACACAGGAGCGTGAAGAGGATGGCGGAGTTGGTTAAACGGATCGACGGTATGTCTTCCTACTCGTTTGAACTTGAGCCGAATTTAACGAGGACTCGATTGTCATAGCTCCACTAGCGACACACCTTGAATCCCAGAGTGTCGAGTTCATGCAGTTCGCGTTCCGGTGGATGAATTGCTTACTAATGCGGGAGATCAGTGTGAAGAATACAATTCGGATGTGGGATACTTACCTGGCACGTCTTCCTCGTCTTCGATCTTGATTGTAAGCTAACGTCTTGTTTGTTGGTGGTCGTGTAGGCAGAGGGAACGGATTCGTTTTCCCAGTTTCATTTATATGTCTGCTCAGCGTTCCTGGTCAAATGGTCCGAAAAGCTCAGGGGTATGGAGTTCCAGGTGCGCACCTAACGGTCATATGTATTGCGTTTGGCTGATTGAATCGGACTGGTGGTATGTAGGAGATTATCATGTTCCTACAGTCACTCCCGACGCAAGGATGGACCGACCATGAAGTTGAGCTATTGCTGAGCGAGGCGTTTTTGCTGAGTAGCGTGTGGCATAATGCACAGAGTCATTTTGGAGCGTAGGGGTTATAGGAGGATTGCGTTGGTTTGGGATTTTGGATGTTGTACGCAAAAAAATATTATTGTATTGTTAGGAATGAATGCATCTCTTGCTTTGTTTGTTATTTTGCGGATTGCTTGATTCGCTGTTGGATGAAAATATTACATGAATCGACTGAAAAACTTCCTCGGAGAGCCGTTGAGGATTCTGTCATCTGCCTCCCGTACCATGGCTTTACCATACATGTTCGGCCAATTTGGCAGGACTGAATGGCGGTACGAGTCCACGTTATCCCCTGACAGTGAGGTATTTTCCTCGAGAACAATGGTGAGCGCTCAAGGGAAGCAATCGAGTTGAGCTCCATTGTTTCGACCGAACGGTTTTGATCTGTCCTTGGTCCCTTTATAATAGATGATGGGACAGGCGCGATCTAGGCA
>JANWGL010001254.1:0-13638 GCA_025200755.1 Ceratobasidium sp. C01
GCATCGTTGACGGCGACACTACTTCGTTTACGCTACTCTCCGAGGACATATTTCTTGTATCTCGCTCCTCCGAATCCTATGACGCAGGGAGACTCGTCCCGGGAGACTGCTATGGGTTTGTGGACGTATATCAATTCAATTCTCACGGCGCCGCGCTTCCAGCAACTCCCCGTGTTGCATCATTTGCATTACCGCTTCTCGATGATTGGAACGTTGAAACGTCCGTTCACATTCGGTGTGCTCCCTCGGCCGTGATACCACTCTCTCCAAGAAATTCTACCTCCCCACCCAAGGTGTTTGGTCTGCCGCCCAACAATCGACTACTATGCTTAGACATTCATATTACTGCGTTTTCTGGACCCGGGTTTTCCAAACCTGCTGGAATTCTTTGCGTTCCTTCCTCTCTACTTCTCGATCTAATTGCGAAACGTCAGCATGTGAAGCCTCGCCAACTCAATTCTATCATCATACCGTGGACTGACTGGGCTGAAGGAACCTCATGGACCAGTACCAGCGATAGAAGCAACGATAGGGCATATTTTGGATTCGGGCAACGCATAGCTGGGCTCGCACAAAACTGGGCAGGCATCCAGCAAGGGGGCATCCTCATTTTTGATTTTGACCAGCATCGGTTAAGGTCTCGCGGCACGCTCGAAATACCAGCTGGAAGGTTAGTCTACGACTTTGGTGGCGGAATCGTGGACAACGGCATTCCCAAAAAGGTCGGGGAGGATGCATTCTATAAGGGGATTACTCGGGCGAGCAGGAAATACGTAGAAGTGACTCTACCCCTCGATAAGATGCCAAATCCGTTTAAGACAGTGGTGATTGATGATGAGCATGGTAGGGATATGCTCCTGCACAGCGCCTCTTATCATTACACTAATTGCTTTCACCCTCGGAATGTTTAGTGGTTATGATAAAGGTCGGGAAGATTATCTGTTCATATTGAAGACAACGACAGCTGACACACCTGTCACCGCTCAGAACAGTGCCGCCCTTGTGTATACATTTTAGATTGTATCGCGCCGGGTGAACACATGTTACGCCTGTCTCTTGATTTTTTGTTAAAGGAGATTACGCAAGTTGTATGCGAGTAATCTAGGCTGTGTGTATCCACCACCACCTAAGGATTATCTTACCCAACAACATTTCACAATGAACGTGTTACCATAGGATTCAATAGTAAACTCTTTCGAGTAGACTGCTTCGGCTTCAGACTGTTATGGACTTTTTGTCCGCGCCCTTGCATTTCTTTACATGACATACAATAGTTTACAGACTACATGCGATGAAACTCGGTCATATGTCGTTCGCCATTCGAGAGGTATCGCATTGCTCAATGAGGTTCCCCACATTCATATTATCGTCTCTAACTATCTCTCATAATGATATTAGCTCCGATTTGCCCACGCTCGGCCAGGTCCGGTCGTCTGCGTATCGCAATTACCCTCACACCCTGGAACACTACAGTATAATACAAGAACTCCTCAAGATCCCATCCGTAAGATCCACAAAGCTGCATATACGATCAATTTTTCTTGACTTGCTCCTCAAGCCACTCCCACAACTTTTTCCCGGCAGCTTCGTCCCTCGTATCCGCGCGAGACTCGTACACTCGTGCCCAAGGAATGAGGTACTGTATGCCGGCTGGCTAGTTAGTGTCACGATTTCAAAAAGAAACAGCGGTACTTGCCTTTCCAGAGAGCTCCAGCCCTTCAGGCGCGGTTCCTGCGTAGAGCTGAGTGATGGCGCCATACGGGGTAGGATACAAGAGCATGTCCTAAATCGATTTCGTCGTGAATGGAGGATATGAAGTCAGGCGTTAAGGAAACAGGAAGCAAGCCGTACCATGATCGCTGCTCCGATGCTACCGAGACTCGCGTGCCTCTGTAATTCAGACCTAATTCCTCCTAAACAAGAAATGGATGTGAATAAGTGTTGGCGAATCGAAACTATTGCCTACTAAGCTTACCTGGATGCAAAGAGGTGGAGATAATTCCTTGAGACTCGTATCGTCGCGCAAGCTCGTTTGCAAACACGATATTGCCCTGTCGAAACAACGAACAAGCTTAAGTTTCAGACGCCTAGGTAGGGTGGGTGGACGAACACACCCATTTGCTCTGACCATATAATCGAATAGTACCAAGCATCCCCCTGAGTCTTTCCGCACGAGCATCATTGCGTACAAGGGTGGCGTAGTCGATTCCTCCTTGAGGGGCGATCCGGTGTCCGATGCTTGAGGTGTTTACAACCCTGACCGTTCCATCTAAGGACCAGAAAGATCCGTTCGGTAATAAGTAATGATTCAACTATGTGGATATATAAAAACCTGCGCTTACGAGTTTGAGCGGTATGGATGAGAACTGGTAGGAGAGATACAGTGAATAGATAATGCCCAAGCACATTCGTCCCGAATTGAAGATCGTATCCATTCGTGGTCTTCATATCGAGAGGCGGAGCCATCACTCCTGCATTATTGAATAGAACATGAAGCTCTTGCTCTTTCCTGGAATCGGCGTATGATACCTGAGATGAGACTGATTCACTAGCCGAATACACAACACACCGTTTGAACTCTTCAGCCGCACGACGAACACTGTCCAGGTTTGCGAGGTCCAGTTCAAGGAACACCGGTGTTTTTCCGTTTGTTTGTTTCTGGAGCCATTCGATGGCTTCGTCGGCCTTAGATCTGCTCCGCGCTGCCAGATAGACTTTCGCGCCTTTCTCGAGGAGCACCTACATAAAATACCACAATCAGTGATTACAGAAAAAACGATGTAGCCGGACATATGTGCACCTTGCATGTTTCCCTTCCGATGCCTGCGTTCCCCCTACACCGGTCGCAGTCAATCCTCGAATCCAGCCAAATTGCGGTTTGAACCTACCCTGTGACAATGATAATCTGGCCGGTCAAGTCGGGTGTTTGATCGACCGACCAGCGAGGCTTCCCAGGGATAGATTCTTTACATATGCTATATGCAGCACCCATAATATTTTAGTCTGGGTAGGCAAGAAAGAGTTAAAGTGGATTTGGATGGAGAACGAGCTGAACGCGAACTCAACACATATTTTCGTCCCTATATTCCTCCCTCTCGCTGGCGTCACATTCCTTGTTTGACAGGTCGCGAGGGACCGAGCAAATACAAACGTGCAGGCGCAAACAATGCCATCACAACACCATCTCGGAGAATGCGGAAGCGATAACGGGTCCGGCGGATGTAATCTCGGCATCGGATGCAGTTTCTTGCCCGAGTGGCCGAGTGCTTGATTAATAAGCTCAGGGAACATGTGCATCCCTCCACTTGTACTCGTCAGCGTTGATTGAACAAGTACTACACTATAGATCATGTTGCTGTGTCTCGAAGCCATAGAAGGCGCCGATGAGCCCGTGCTGCGGCAAGTCTTTCGCGAGCTTACAGCTGCGTGCCATCACAGCTTTATCAGAACCATGCAGGTCCATGATCAAAAATCAGGGTCTTGCCGTGCAGTCGTCACCATCCTCCGCTCCGTCATACGCCTCCACCTTAGCGTCTTGCGCAAGTCCGCCCAGCCGGCTCGATGGAAAACGCGACAGCAACAATGGCAAGTATAAATATGAGTGTATGCGGACTTCGAGTTCAGCATTCTACTGCTTCTTCATTCAACCACTACTCACCTTCAACCAAATTCAACTAAATCGCAATGGTCGCAGATGCCGCATGTAGCATGTACAAGGAAACCTTCCCCGGCAAGGCGCGCTGGTCGGTTGACCAGGTACCTGACTTAAGTGGTCAAGTTATCATCGTCACTGGGTAGGTCTAAACCGTCACTCGTTTCGATGCAAATATTAACTACAGCTATCACAGGGGGAACGCGGGTATTGGGAGAGAGACATGCAAGGTACTAATCAATCCCCTCACCTTCATATTTCTATGTTATTTATCGCGCTATTTATTTAGGTACTCCTTGAGAAAGGTGCAAAGGTCTACATGGCAGCGCGCAACAAGTCTAAGGCCGACGAAGCCATCGAATGGCTCCGGACCGAGACAAACGGCAAGACTCCGTTGTTCCTGGAGTTGGACTTGGCGAACTTGGATAGCGTTCGTCGTGCAGCTGAAGAGTTCAAACAGTGCGTCTCGCTCTTACCCCTTATCCAGCTATCAAATGCCTCGTCTAACGCGCTTTACGTGTAACTCTAGGAAAGAGCAAGAGCTTCACGTGCTGTTTAACAACGGGGGAGTGATGGTTCCGCCGCTCGACATGAAGACCTCCAACGGATATGACGTCCAGTTCGGCACAAACGTGCTTGGACATTACTTGTTCACTACGTCTCTCTTGCCTGTCCTTATCCACACCGCCCAGATTCGTAAGTGCACCTTCGCATATACTCGTAGATCAGGATACTAATCGTTCCATTTCAAAGACGGCCATGTTCGCGTTGTCAACACATCGAGCAGCGGACATTGGCTCGCCCCTAAGGGAGGAATCAACTATGACACTCTCGTACCTAACAATGCGCAGGCCGACGTAATTAGGAAGAAGCTTGGTACGGATCGTTTGTATGCTCAGAGCAAATGGGTATGTCGATCCTCTGAATCGTATTGGTTGTTTGAAACTTAATTTCTCATTTTGGCAGGGCAATGTCGTATTCGCAAACGAGCTTGCGCGGCGGTATAAGGCGCAGGGGATCATATCTACTTCTTTGCATCCAGGTAATCATGAATCATCATATATACTAGTTGTCTACATCAACTCACAAGCTTGCTCTATTCAGGAGTGATCAAGACTGAACTTCAAAGGCATTTGACTCTTGGCGGCGTCGGGACAGCGGTTCTCGTACGTCCCCCTTCCTATTTCCTTGAACACGTGGATTTTACTTATACAATGCGCTTCGTTCACCCAGAATACGCTTCTTTGGCCCGCTCCATATGGCGCTCTCACTCAGCTTTACGCAGGAACTATGCCTGAAGGGCTTGAGCTCTCCGGACAGGTAAGCACCGCCATTCCTCACACCCGGGTATTTGCCCTAATCGGTTGCTCTAAATTCAGTACCTTATACCCTGGGCTCGACTGTCCAAGTCTCGTGCTGATACAAGGGACGAGGCTGCGGGTGCGAAGTTGTGGACGTGGCTTGAGGAGCAGGTCAATAAGAATTAAGTATGGGTGTTTGTAGTCGTAGCTTGTATACCCCCTGTATTAGAACATCATTCTGGTGCTTAATATAATTCTATTAGTACTCTTCTGGTTTCGCTGGCGTAGGCTGCACCGAGTGATATAATTATTATAGGTTATATGCGTCCAGTTGGTTGAGTCAACGACTGGCATCCCGGCTGCTCCCGGTTGGAGCGAAACCGACCACGTAAGTAACCGACGGCCCAAGCTATAGAACTAGTAGTGAAAATGAAGATTTCTCCGATTGAATCGAGCCCCGTTCCGTGTAATATAAAACTCAATAAATTGCTGCCTAATCAGTGGACGTTCAGTTTTCCTTGACCTATTGCTCAAACCAGCTCCGTAGCTTTCTCGCGGTGTTTTTGTCCTTTGCATCACGGTGAGACTCCGATCCTCGCGCCTAAGGGGAGGAACCAAGTGCTATATTACCGGCCAGTTGGTTTTACGATTGTAGGAAGCGACGGCGATACCCACTCATCCGGAGGGCTGTTTTGCGGTCCCTGGAGCGTGTCCTCCTTGTCATCCATCAAGGGACCAAACCAACGCACACAAGCATTGTACCTTGCGCAAGGGGTTTGGAGATCTTCGCTTAATATCCTTATGCTAAGAGAGGTGTGAACAGGTTGATACATAATGTCTTGGCACATCAGTCCGGTCACATGACGCATTTCTGCGGTCCGGGGGGCTCTGAATGCGGGGTTCGTCCTGAATGAAATTATCTTTACTTGTAGAACACCCTCCCGTATCGTTGAACAACCAGATTGTACCAGTTGCGCTCATAATAGGTGTCCACATTGCGTATGAGTCAATTCAGCAATATTATGATTTGTTGAAATAAACTAAGGATGCCCCCAATCACACCATAGCGTGTTATCGGGAACGTAACAACCACCTTAACCGCGCGGGACGAGAATCATAACGGCAGGCTCGCTGTGTAGTCGTCACCCCTCCTCTCCGGCATATACTTTCATTTGTGTGTTGTGGAAGCCTTCACTGCCGACTCGAAAGGAAATCCAACAGCGACGATGGCGAATATAAATACAGGAGTGTGCAGGCTTCATCTTCAACATTCTATTACTTCCTCATTCGACTCTTACCTCCTACCAAACTCAACCAAATCGCCATGGGTCTTGCATACAGCATCTACAAGGATACCTTCCCCGGCAAGGCTCGCTGGTCGGTCGACCAGATACCTGACTTGACCGGTCGGGTTATCATCGTCACAGGGTATGCCCAGACCGTTACTTGCTTTGATTCAGTTATTGAGGATGACTATTTAAGGGGAAACGCGGGTATTGGAAGGGAGACCTGCAAGGTACGCACTAGCCCGCCCGGCTTCACATTTCTACGCCGTTCATAGTAGTATCTTCGATAGGCGCTCCTTGAAAAGGGTGCAAAGGTCTACATGGCAGCGCGTAGCAAGTCCAAAGCCGATGAAGCTATTGAATGGCTCCGGACGGCGACAAACGGCAAAACACCCCTGTTCTTGAAGCTCGACTTGGCGGACATGGACAGCGTCCGCCATGCAGCTGAAGAGTTTAAGCAGTAAGTCGCGCCCTTACCCGTCTAACGGACGAGCCTCATCTCGCATGCTTTATGTAAAATCGTAGGAAAGAGCAGGAGCTTCATGTTCTATTCAATAACGGGGGAGTGCTGGCTCCTCCTATCGAAATGAAGACCGCGAACGGATATGACCTTCAGTTCGGGACAAACGTGCTCGGCCATTACTTGTTCACTATGTCTCTCTTACCGGTTCTCATACACACCGCTCAGATTCGT
Source organism: Ceratobasidium sp. C01 (assembly GCA_025200755.1). Taxonomy (NCBI): domain Eukaryota; kingdom Fungi; phylum Basidiomycota; class Agaricomycetes; order Cantharellales; family Ceratobasidiaceae; genus Ceratobasidium; species Ceratobasidium sp. C01. Next base: position 6,934 of record JANWGL010001254.1, read on the forward strand.
AAGAACTCTATCACATATATTCGTACAACCGATTCCCTGATCATTCTATTTCAGACGGCCATGCCCGCGTTGTCAACACAGCGAGCGGCACTCACTTGATCGCCCCTAAAGGAGGAATAGATTACGCCACTCTTGCACCTAACGATGCGCAGGCAGATGCAGCTAGGAAGAAGCTTGGTACGAATTATTTGTACGCTCAGAGTAAATGGGTACGTCAATCCTCTGGATCGTCCCTGGCGTTTGAAACTTATTTGCTTGTTCTGGTAGGGTAATATCGTATTCGCAAATGAGCTTGCGCGACGGTATAAGTCGCAGGGGGTCATATCCACCTCTTTGCACCCAGGTAACCATAAAATGTTAGATATGCTCATCGTCCACATCAGCTTACGTGTTTGCTTTGTTTAGGAACAATCCAGTCTGAACTGCAAAAGAACATGACTCTTGGCGGCATAGGAACAGCGCTAGTTGTACGTGCTTCTTCCTATTTCCTTAAACGCTGTGCTCTTCCTCACATACCTGCCATATCTTATCCAGAACATGATTCTTTGGCCCACTCCGTACGGTGCTCTTACCCAGCTCTATGCGGGGACTATGCCTGAAGGGCTTGAGCTCTCTGGAGAGGCAAGCAACACCTTTCCTTACCTCGAAAATTTGGGTTCCTGTGCTAACTAATACCTCTGAATGCAGTATCTCGTTCCTTGGGCGAGAGTGGGGCGATCTCGCGCAGACACAAAGGACGAGGCTGCTGGTGCGAAATTGTGGGCTTGGCTTGAGGAGCAGGTCAAGAATAACTGAGAACGGTTCCGTTTGTGTGTTTCGTATATCAGAACAATATCCCGGTGCTTCACGTAATTCAATTGGGATTTTGGTTGCTTCGCTGGCCTAGGCTGTGTCGGATGGCATAAGCGTTCTCGGATAATGCGCGCAATCCATCAAGCCGGCACCTGCTGTTTCAACCGCTCTCATGTTATGGTAACTAATAAGAATAAGAAAAAATGTGATTCCAATGTAATCGACCGTACATACATATCCAAACCCCAAGCCAAGCCCGGCGACTCCGGCTATGAACCTAGGCTGTGGAAAAGCAAACAGCCAAGGTATGACTGAGGTCGGTGTCGGCGCTGGTGCATGATACGTACGGGTGGGGAATACGATATGATCAATAGTTTATAATACAAGAATGCGCCCGTGTTGCTGGCTGTCACAATCTGTCCGATGAGAGTGGGGGACGCGCGGGCGTGACGGGCACCCCAAACCACGAGCACGATTCGCTAGGTTTAGGATGGGGATTGTCGCAGTCGGCTGAGAAGCGAGAAGACTGAGGATGGAGGGTGGGACGCAAGAGAAGGCGCGCCGATGGGTTGGCGGCGAGGGACGGTCGTGGGGCGGAAGCTCCGTGAGCACACTATGCTTGCTGACAGGCTCAAGCGCCGGGCTGCTATCCGACTCAGCACTGACCGTGGTGCTTCGCCTTTTAACGTACTTATTCACCGGATACGAAAATAACTCCAAGAGGGATGAGATGTACCCTAGAGCTCCTCTCCTTGCTGGTGAAATAATTCCGAATCGCAGTCCGCATATACGCATGTCGTACCGTAGTACATAAGCAAAAGTAAATACGAATAAACAGTGAACACTCCGGCATAGCGCTTAGCTAACTCAGTCCCCACTTCCTTGACCTGGCTTTATTCACACGAATCGTTTGACTTACACGAACCAAATGCTGGTGAGGAGGTCGTGGTGCTCTTGAGTGCCCGTGAGGACTACGGCTCCCTGTTTGGCCCCCCTTCAGTGAGGAGCTCGGATAACAATAAAAAACAACAATAGCCCCGCTCAGAGTTGAGGCTCCGAGGGCTCCTAACGCTCCGAAGGCTCTGAGGGCTAGGCACTTGGCGATTTGTAAGTCAAACCCCGGGGCTGTGCGGGATATTGAATTTCCCTCCGGCTCCCGCCGCCAACCCTCCCGACGTGTTTTTTGTTATATGACTGCCGGGCTCCACCTAAATATACTATGCTATGGAACCTATAACTAAAAGTGCTGACGTTGAGTAGAGGTGTGGCCAGCCATTGTATCGTTGAGGATGCGAAACGAGGGTGAATATGAACCAGGTTGGAAATATTACTTAACCGCATGCGTAGAATTTAGCTTACAAATCGCTCAGTGGCCCGGCCGGGCATCGGAGCCCTCAGAGCCTTCGGAGCGTTAGGAGCCCTCGGAGCCTCCAACTCTGAGCGGGGCTACTGTAATAGTAAGACCCGAGTAGGATACTTGAACGCGTGAGTACCAGATCAATGGTAAAGTGGCCGTGAGTAAACGGTGCCACTCATTCGCAGACCGTTTACATAGAAAGGTCATCAATTAGAAAAGTGAGTACGGTACATGTATGCTGGGGCAAGAAAAATCTCGGGCTCGCTAGTTCAAGGGTGGTTTGCACGAGATCAAAGGTGGCGAATGTGCCGGGTGGGCATGATTAAAAATGGCAATGGCAGAGTGATAGTGCACAAGACAGCCACACAAGGTTGAGGGGGTGTCTGTGGATTCAAGAGTGATCATCGGGTGTTGAATACATGAGGGTAGGAGCGTACGAGTGAGGGCCAGAGTGACCGCGTGAGGTTGTGTATGGCTGAGTTCAGTCTATTTTCAATGCATCAGGTCAGTTAATCCGGCAAACCGTGCCGCGGGTGTACGACGTACCGAGTCCCGTTCCCAACGTGCTTTCTGTTCGAGCACTCTTGCGCAAGGGAGCGAGGGTGAGGTTCGGGGGAGGTGGAGTATGGGTTAAATGCTCGAATCGATAGGAGGGCTTGGGGATAAGGTGTGGCTTAGTATATGTTCTTGACGGGACGAAGCCGCTTTCAGGTGCGACGTGCGAGTGGCAGGGCGAAGGACGCGCCGGAAGGGAATATATGCGCGAACTCCGCACTATGGGATGCCGAGAGTGGGAGAGGGCCCGTGTATGCGCGACTGCGAGGCTGTTGCTTCGGTCAGAGCGCCCAAAAGATGCCGATGCAACTCGAAAACCGAGCTCGAGAGCAAACGTGCATGGCGTACGGTAGATAGATCATTCACCGAAGATCACTCAGAGCAGGCAAAGGAGCACTACGTGGGCGAGGGAGAGTGCGCGCACTATTGTACAGCTGCAGACACTTGTGAGGAGTAGGTTTTAGGCCTATCAAAGGACATACGAGTCAGTAGTGCAGAGGGACGACGGGAACACGCGCGAGCGCGAGCCGAGGCGCGTACAAAAATCCATTATGATGAGGATCGTCACCGCCAACGACCTAGCGACACAAGTCGCCTCTTCGCGTACCAAAGGCGGGGAAGTCACGAGCCGACCTACGACGTTTTTCTGCCCCCGGCGAGGCGTCGTTCTACCAAACCAAAGCGGCACATCCAGTGCGCTTTAGCATTCGTACGGATGAGTCGCCGGTGTGTCTTTGGAAGGTCTCAAGAGCGGCAAGGGCGAGCGCTCGAGCGCAAACAAGTGTGTCGGGCGCTCTGTCTCGTCCAGCTTGCAGAATTGCCAATTGTTCTGGTTGAGTGTCAGTGAGCACGGATATGATGGGGTTCCATACTCAACTGTTATCGTCATTTGATGCTGGCGCCGAGTGGTGGCGACCGTTCGTGGGTTGTGGATCGATGGCGTGATGGACTTCGTAGGCGCAGAGAAGTACGAACAAGGATGCGCTTACTAAGCGGCCAGATACGAGTCTTTACAAATTTCTCTCAGTTGCACAGGTCTTTGAGGTTCTAGCGAGGGTGGGTGTGGTGTTGGGACGCGGCGTCGAGTCCAGACGCGCACACGTGATGTGTCTAGATTGGGCGCTTATCTGTGGAATAGTCTGACTCGGCCAACTCCACGGGCTCCGGTACTCACCTAACCTGGTCCCTATTCGCGCGAACCAGGTTTCCAGCTAGAGCCATTTAAATGCTTGTGAGAAGTACGACCGCTGTAATTAAAACGCACTATTGACTCAGCTGATACTCCAGGACAATAAAGAAATCCCGAATTTTCTTGCTAGAGTCATACAGGAGTGGGACAACGCTCGGGCACATCTAGCTGGGGCAATCGAAAGATACCTTGAGTCAACTAAGGCCCTTGAAGCAGCGACTATCTCCTATCCTCTCTGGTCGCTTCCCAATCATGCATTCATTCTCGAAGATGGATTCGAATCACTATCGTCAGGGCTAGCCAAGCTTGATAAGGCGCCGGTGGCACTGGCGAAAATTCGAAACGCTCAATGCTCGCCAATTAGCCGGCTGCCATCCGAGACTCTGTCTTCTATATTCCAGATCGTTGTTGACGCTGCTTACCCTCGTAATGTGGACACTTTTTCAAACTACACCAATCCTGCGGCCCGACTCATACAAGTATGTTCGCGCTGGCGCCAGGTTGCATTGGATACCGGGTCTTTGTGGTCTTGTGTTATACTACCGTATCAGGCTAACGGAGATTACAAACGTGTCTCAGCCACTGCTGAGGTGCAACTAGAGCGAACACGGGGGTCTCCGGTATACCTATTTGTCTCTTACGGGCCAAAGCACGCACGAGATAACACAAGATTAAGGTCTATGCGTTCTCTCCTCAGGTGGTATATGAAGCAGCTTTCCTCACTGATGGCCGACTACTACGTGGCCAAGGATGTTGAAGACTTATTATTATTTTGTCACGAATACGGAACTGCTGGGTCTCTTTTATGGCTTGAGATAATCGGTAGCGATGTTCGCCATCCCATTTTCCATCGGGCCGACTCGGAGACACGAGAACAGCTTGACGAATACCTACGATCAGTTCGCACAGTTCACTTGTACGAGACAGCGTTTGACTGGAAATGCGCGGTATTCGACCAACTCCACGAGCTAGCACTTGGCAATTTACCCGACTCCATCTGCCCAAACCTGACACAACTTGCAGAAGTACTTTCGGCTAGTCCCGGTCTACGGCACCTCTATCTCGACAGCGTTACGATTCCTGACGGGGTGGAGTCTGCAATCCATCCACCCTTGAAGCTTGAATATTTAGAGAGGCTTACGTTCAGACTTTTAGGCGAAGCGGATTTTCAGAAAGTAGTCTCACTCCTGCCTCTAGGGAACAGACTTGATGTTACTCTCATTACCGACTTCAACTCTTCTACGATGCTAGAGGCCTTGCGTCAGCTCGCTAGCGAAAATCACGTTGAAACACTTCGATTTACAGCCGTTTCCAACAGTCAGCCCCTACCTCAGATCCTTGATTCTCTGCCAGACCTCACATTCGCTGTGTTAGATGGATTAAAACTGGGCAATTCCGATTTTGACGCCTTTATCCATCGCCGCTTCACGCCCCGAGTGCCATTCCTATCACCTCTCACTCGAGCCGACTCCGCTAGCCATCTCTCTGAAATCAGAAAACTCGTGCTCACGAAGTGTATTATTGGCTGTAATCAGGCAACGTTCAAAGAGGCGATTTCCAGTCTTTCTTTAGAACGTTTCCGGTTATATGACTGTTCGATCGAGGTGACGACGGAACTGCATGCAGAAGACGGTAGTGTTCGTACTGCTACCGAGCTTCTTCCCATTAACGCAGGAACGGAGCTAGGCATTTGGTTGGCTGAAAATATGCGCGTGTAATTATTGAATAGTCAACCTAATTCTCAATATACTCAACGAACACGCAAGCGACCTCGAGAGGGATGGCGTTTGGTTCCAAAGCTTACCCCTGCTGCTCGTCAAACGAGCCCGTTCACCCAATTTAAGCTTACAAGCAAGCCCGCTGCCGGGTGACTCCTAGAGATCGCCCTCTTACCATCTGTCAAACATGTCTACATCCCTGCCTAGGTGCACGTATACGCCAGTGCTTGAATTCAAGAAAACGGGAACAAGCCGAACATGCAAGAACGGCGCTTGACTGGTTCTTTACAGCTACCGCAATCTGCCGAATTTGAAAGCAATTCGTGTTTGTTTGCGTTTCGTGGCAGGCCTAAGGTAGACGCATGACAAAGTTTACCACGTGTTACCAGGAACCGTTACATTTTCGTGTTTTTAGGTAGTAATCCTAATTTTTAGAGACTTGTGCTTGATAACAAAACATTCGAAGCCCATAGTTTTGTAGCAAATTGAAACGCGCATCGATTGACGTAGGTTACATGTGAATTGAACATGAATTGAGAAACTAGTAGGGAAAACACTGCAAGCCTGAGGCCGAACTCAGCCAATCACATGATTACTGCATAGCCACAGAACGCTCAACCATCTGGTCCAAATTAGAAGGTATGCCCCTCGATTTTTGTGTATTTTTGAGCTAACTTCCACCAGGCTTTTCAACCGAGCCCATCGCTTTGCTGACGGGTATTGTAAGCAGCTTCACGGAGCTCAAACAGATTAGGCAGCAAAGAAATACCATGGCCAACGTGTATTTCCAGCCCACATCTTGAAGGAAGTGGGGAAGGCTGGTTTTTTTGATATAAAGTTAAAGATCTGTTACCACAGTATATTAATGTATTTATTGCTGAATTCTACGAGGTCCTGTTCATGAGTTGCAAGACACACGCTTGGAACACTGTTATGCTTGTGGCTATGCAATTGATCGCCAGCCCAAGAGAGTTTTCCCTACTAGTTCCTCAATTTGGGTTCAATCTGCATGTAAACTATGTCAATCGACGCGCAATTGAATTCGCTACAAAACTATGGGCTTCGAATCTTTTGTTATCAAGCACAAGTCTCTA